>CM052161.1:0-90066 GCA_028455555.1 Augochlorella aurata | reverse complement strand
GGGGGCAGGAGGAGGAGGAGACGATTCTCTTCGGGAGACCTTGCAATCTCTTCTGCCATTCATCGGTCCTCGCGCCACCCACATCTCGCGGGCTCCAGTGACGTCACAAGGAATACATTCTGGACCCGGCACAGTTACGGTTAAATGGGGTGAGCCAACACTCGGCTTCAACCCCATGGAAAGTTCTAGCCGACCAATGGGGAATGCTGGCACTATCGTGCGTCGACCAATCGCGTAAAGATGATCGCAGGGAAAGACGCGTACGCAGGGGGGGGGGGGCCGAGGTCTTAAGAAGAGCCGAAGACGCTGGTACCGGGACACTGTTGCTTCCGGGCATTCGAGGGAGCGAACCGTTCTCGACTCTCCTCGGACTTCGAACCGACTTTGTTCCCTTGGAATTCTCGGGCGTACCGATCGTCCCCCGTTCGCCTCGTTCGCCTCGTTCGCCACAACTTTGAAAGAAAATCGCCTGCGTCCGCGACAGATTTCCTCCCAAGTACGAGTCGGAGATTCCGAGCGGTTGACAATAATTGATAAGCGGTTGATAATAATTGATAAACGAAGAACAGTTAAACGATAAACGTCATGAGTGGATCGGGCAAAGGACTCCTGGGGGTGTGGCTCTACAGAAGAGGCGAGCACTGGACCATCAAGGAGGGCAGCCCCATTCACAAAGCCAGCGACGTACGTTGCCGAACGAGTCGACGGTGTAGAATTAGATCTCGGTTTTCGTTCTCGATTTCGTTCCTTTATCGCGCGCGGTTCCTCCGTTTCGTTTTTCCTCGAACAGATATAATAGAAATACCCTCGCGCGAATCTTACAGTCTGATCATAATTCATATGGTCCTACGGTTTAGTATTTATAACCTAACTAAAAGTTAGCCTTTAACTAACTCGTCGTACAATATTTTTGCTTTCTATTTAGCTTTCTATTTAGCTTTCTTATTGGTAACAATTCTTTTTATCTGGGAAAAGAACATTTATTATCCGCCGATATATACGACGAAATAGAATTTCGTGTCTGCTTAAAAGAAACGATTAATGTTTAACTTCGAAGTTAACGGAGGCAAGTAGCTAAAATATTAAATAACAATTTGTTTTTCGCGAGGCTTGTAACGAGACGTTGCGAAATTACAAACGAAAGAGAAGAAAATTCTTGCGAACGATCGCTCTACTTGGTCATCGTTAGTTACGTAATATCAACGCATGGACAATTCGTAACGCTCGGACGACCGCGCGAGAAACCGAGAAAATTTCCTAATTTCCTAAAAATCAGTTTTATACGTACCTGTTTTGTTAAACATTATTCGCATTATATTTGATTTTTCGCGATACGACGGACAGCTGTCGAATACATGCATACATATAATATATGCCGAAACCCGAACGTGCTAGACAAGGTATGTTCTTTCATTCGTTCAGATCCCCATGGTAGAGCGCAGACCAAATAACGACGTCAAAAGTTCCGTGATTTTTTCGTTGAAAAATCAAGTCGGCGGCTTGGCACGAGCTCTGCAGGTCTTTCAGGTACGAAATAATTCTGTTCGACTAAAACGGAACAATCGATTGCGCAGCGATTTGTTAAACGTTAACACCCCCCTTGCCTTTGACTTTGGCGAGTCTGACACGCGACGAAGACTTGTAGGAAGAACTTGCCAAGTATGAAGAATATTATTCGGTTCCTTCGAGCACAAATCAAATTCTGTTCTCTTCTGATCAATATTTAACCGTTCGATTCTTTTCGAGTCTTTTTTCTTCTTCAAAATTATTACAATCGGGAAACTTGAAATCGTTGCAACTATGAAGAAAACGGTTAAGAAAACGGTTAAGAAAACGGTTAAGAAAACGGTTAAGAAAACGGCTAGGCAAGGGGTTTATCGCGTTCAAAAAACTGTGGTGTTGCATACGATTAGAGCAATAATTCATCGAAAATAGAAAGAATCGATCCACCAATTTTAAATTCGACCAATCAAAGTTCTATCGTAGTAGCCAATGTAGTTTATTCTTTCGCGATTGGCGTTCCATCGATGTTGAAAAAGTCGCGCGCATTCAACTGAAGAAACGTCGAATCCTGAGATCTTATCGTTGAATTTTATAATTACATACGTATCGATTTCGATATAGAAAAGAGAAAAGCGGCCAATTATAAAAGATGTATTAAGATATATTTCCCGCGTATCCTCGGCGAAGGATCTAGGTGTGAACGTCGTGCATATCGAGTCCCGGAAGTCTCTGCGTCGCGGCTCGGAGTACGAAATCCTCGTCGACGTCGAATGCGATTCGATGAGGATGGAGCAATTAACAAGAATGTTGAGCCGCGAAGTAGCCGCCATTAATTTGGCCCAGTACGAGCAAATGGGCCAAAGCATTCCGCACGCTCCGTCTCTTTCCGCCGCTCCAAGTTTCGGTGAGCATAATCTCGATGATTCGCATAATTCGTTCGTTCCAACTTTCCAGTGTTTAATACTACGAGATCTTCGATATTCTCGCATGTTCGTATTTCATTGTTGAATTCTACATTTCTCGCAAGCAAACGCGGATGTATCTACAATTATCGGGATGGATAGACAATTTTTCGACGTAAATAAAAATCTGAATTTTAACAGATCGTTTAACGTTTCTTTGAAGATCGATAAGCAAATAAATAAGTAAAATACAAAGTTCTTCCGTTTATTTCGGAAATTGTAATTTTGCGCAACGATGAGCGATACAGTTGTGTAACCAGACTGCGGCGGATTTTATGCATTTATGACAGAATTGAATAGCTGAAACATAAAATTGAAGAATTTAATAACATTGTTGTACCATTTGCAACTTGTGCAAAATAATTAAAACGAACAACAACGTAATTTTGTTTAATTTCTTTTATTTCGTTTCTTAGGATGATCATCTTGGGAAACTTTTATTTCGCATACGTTTCTATTGCAGATTTCAGTGACGCAGACATGCCTTGGTTCCCACGGAAAATAGCGGACTTGGATCAAGCTCAGAAAGTGCTTATGTACGGATCCGAATTGGACGCGGATCACCCCGTACGTTCTCCGTTCTTCTCATAACCGATTGTTTCCGCCATATTCGTTCGCGATGCAATTCAAACGTGGTGTTTTAGGGCTTCAAAGATCCGGTGTATCGCAAACGTCGCGAACAATTCGCCGACATCGCGAACAATTACAGATAGTACGTGAAAGATTTTCGATAATGTAGAAACAGTATTATTACCGGATCGATCTTTCGAGATATTGCTTACCATCTTCTCGTTTCATTCCAGTGGCCAACAGATTCCCCGTATACAGTATACTGCGGAGGAAATCAGGACATGGTTCGTAAACCTTTCTAGTAAACCTTTTCTAGCATGACAAAATTACAAGTTGTACTAATTACGAGCTATAAACTATCAAGTAATAAATCTCAAGCTAGACGTTACAACTTATAAATTACAAGCCGATTAAAAGTTATCGAAAAAGAAACTCTGATCCGAGCGCGCGCGCGTTTCTTTTCTATTTGATGAAATGAAAAATTGCTCGAGCCTTCGTTCGGAGCTTGCGCTCGTTACGCGAGAAAATCATTGTACGTGCTTCCAGAATCGCGAAGGCAATCTATATAACGAAGAAACTACGTTATGCTACGCGTACCATGCTACGTGGCTCGCTCTCTCCCACTTGGCACTCTCTCTCCCCCTAGATACACATCTTGCCAGTACAAGACTGAGAGGAGTTTATTCTCCTTGCTTCTCCGCGACGTGTGAACAAACTATGATTGCCGGCCGCTGAATGCGCTCCTTAATTGCCCTGATTCGATTTATCCTCGCGATCTCTCCAAGCGACCATACTAATCCGATTTCTAGCGAACGCGTGTACGCCTTACAACGGAAGCTTGGATAAATCGCGCTTATCCCTTGAATAATTTATGAAACACGCCGCCGTTAATTTAATATCGAACAGTTTACACAATAGGGAAATCAACCAGCGATTCAAATTGATAAGTAAAATTATAGTTTGTTCCATCGAACATTTCGTACGCTTCAAATACTGCCGATGGTAGTGTTTCTAGCTCACACGCAGAACTCGACGAAACCAAGAATTAAACCAAAAGATCCAACAACGAATTTTATATTAAATTTAATACAAATACAATATATTTGTAGATGAATAGACATTTGAATCTATGTCTTCGAACAAGTGGTCGCACTCTTTATTTGTATTTAGGTAACGAGCCTTCTCCGATGGAAATTAAATGAAATGGTTATTTCTTTTTCTCTGTAAATAACTATGAACAACTCGAACAATTAACTTGAATTAACTTGAACTTTTTTAATAAGTGACATGCAATTTGTAAGATTGTCGATGCAGTTAACGTGCCTTTTGCTCGGAACATTTTTATAATTATAATTATATTATATTTATTTATAATTATAAACTGCAAAATTTATCGCAGGGAAGTTGTATCCTTTTCTCCCTAGATCGAGCATACGGTGAAACGCGTGTAATGTCTGAAAGCGGTATCCTTTGTTACACATAAACTATTTTTATCGCCAAAAGCACACGGCAAATCGAACCGGCATAAATCATTTTGGCGTTCGCTTTGCTTCGTTTCTCGCTTTGTTCCTACTTTTATTCTTACCAATACCAATCGTTCGTTCGCCACTGTGTCGACATTTAAATCTTGTTCGACGCCTAGGGGAACCGTTTTCCGCGAGTTGCATCAACTGTACCAAAAACACGCGTGCAAGGAGTACCTTGAAAATTGGCCGAGGCTGGTTAAATACTGCGGTTACAGGTAACATTTTTTTATTCTATAATTACGGCGAGCGACCGTCGTAGTTTTATCTATTGCGATTCGTGTGATATTCAACTGTCTGCAACAGGGAGGACAACATACCGCAGTTGCAGGACGTAAATACATTCTTAAAACGTGAGTCTGTGCAATTAGAAACTCTATCGATGAATTAGCGACGACAAAATCTCCATGAATTCACGCTTAACGATGAAAAACAAAAAGGTACGACTGGGTTCCAACTTCGTCCTGTGGCCGGCTATCTATCTCCGAGGGACTTCCTGGCAGGACTCGCTTTCCGCGTGTTCCACTGTACCCAATATATTCGACACTCGTCCGATCCCTTCTACACACCTGAACCGTGAGTGCGTCCATTAAATAATTCAGAATCATAGAAAAACCTCCACCGCATACTCCAATCAGTTGGATGCAGCAAAAATTCTTCTTCCGCAAAGCCTCTCCTACACCGCCGCTATATCGGAGCACAACTATATCGACAGACCCATTTTTCAATATTTCGGACTTTTTCATGGGAATAGAAATCGATTCTGTTACACTTACTGCGTCGCGTCGCATAATGCTCGCACAAGTGCATTCGTCGCTAACTTGCTTGCCTTCGATTCGAAATGTTACCATGTACCTTCGAACGCGCACTTTCGTCGTTCGCAGGGATTGCTGCCACGAATTGTTAGGACACATGCCGCTCCTAGCGAATCCAAGTTTCGCTCAATTCTCGCAGGAACTTGGACTGGCTTCCCTCGGTGCCACGGACGAGGACATCGATAAATTGGCAACGGTGAGTGCATCGTGCCCGAGGCAGCACACCACTGTTTCATTAAAACTTCACGAAAATATATTTCGTGCCGACGAGCCTCTTCCTGCTTCCCATACATTTTGTCCGTTTCTTTCTATCGTTTCTGCCCAGCTATACTTCTTCACCGTGGAGTTCGGCCTATGCAAACAGGACGGCGTGCTTCGAGTGTACGGCGCCGGTTTGCTGTCTTCTGTTGCGGAACTGAAGCACGCGGTTTCCGCCCCGGAGAAAACGTTCCGCTTCGAGCCGGAAGTCACATGCAGGAGCGAGTGCATCATCACCGCGTTCCAGAACAACTACTATTACACGGACAGCTTCGAAGAGGCGAAAGAGAAAATGCGGTATACCCGTTTTTTGCCACCTCCTCCTCCTACCCTCTCTCTCTCTCTCTCTCTCTCTCTCTCTCTCTCTCTCTCTCTCTCTCTCACACACACACACACACACACACACACACTCTCACACTCTCTCTCTCTCTCTCTCTCTATTCCGCGTAACCCCCGTAACAAACGTCGTCAATTTTTATCGTGAAACAATATGTGCACTGGAGACGTGCATGGAACTGTTTCAAAGTCATACCTTACAGGGTTTTCGTAGAATTGTTTATATAATTACCTTAATAAGGCTTCCGACCCTCCCCGCTTTGTGTTCCTATAGGATATTATCACGATTTCAGATATTTCTTTAAACAACAACATAATATTATTACAGGATATATTATAAGGATCGCTTTAAAATAAAATGCTTATTACTGCTCGATGTGACTCGTTACGAGTGAAATAATTAAAAAAATGTCGTTATTAAAAAATTGATTCAAAAGCCTCAAACTGTTAGTGTACAATTTCAAGGAAAAGTCTAAAACGCGTCAAGATCGTACAATTGTTTGTTTCAGGTCGTTCGCGAATCAAATCAAACGGCCGTTCGGCTTACGGTACAACCCTTATACGCAATCCGTCGAGGTTCTCACCGACGCTCAGAAGATCACCGCTGTGGTTAGCGAACTGAGGGGCGATCTTTGCATCGTTTCAAACGCCCTGAAGAAGATACACGAACAGGACAGCACCGTGGACGTCGAGGGGATAACCAGCCTATTAACTCATGGCATCGAATTGCCACAGGACACGTCGTCGTCCGACAGTGACATCGACAAGAGTCCTAACGTAGAAGCGCCTCAAGAGACCGTGCAGAATCAGAACATGGAGTACACTTCCGATAGCAACACGATCATCGCGCAAGATCAAGCGATTTAATTCTTAGAGTATAAACATCATGTTACGCGGTCTCGCCTACTATTAATTGCTTTTAGAAGCATTGTGTCTGTAAATGTTACGTCCGCGTGTAGTACGAAGAGGATAGGCTAAAAAATACCTTACGGAAGAATTAATGCTTGTAGCGAATTTAAACGGTGTGTCGTTGAGATAGCCAAGTATCCAACAAATCACACGATATAATAATATAATATGACAAATACGCAATAGACATGAACGTATAATATTCGACTGGTTCGATGCAATTTTAGTTTCCCGAGTATTCAACGTATGTAACAACGTTACGACAGTGTACATAGTATGACATAGTACGTACTAATTCATTCTAACGACTGTTTATTAGTTTATTAATCGTAGCAACTTGATTTTTATCGTTTTCTCTATATAGGTACGACCAGCAGACTGTTACGCGAGACTGTTTTCGAGTTAAAAACATATTTTTTAAACTATTTTTTAAACTATCATCATAGAAATCAAAACTATGAACACATTTTATTATGTAGTATAATAATAATAATATTTATTTGAAAATTCAACCTGTTAAAAGTTTCTGATGATCGTTAATAAACGTCGATTTAGAAGAGACATATAAAGAAGAAGTTTTTATAACAAATTAAATATATTACCACAGACGAGCTGTTAGCTGTGATATCATAGTTTTATTGTACAATCGTTTCTCAATTCAACAGCTGTTTCTTCTCCCAATTCAAGAACCTTTTTATCCTCCCACCATTCTACTGCGCATCGACCTTCGCGCAGTTACGAAAGAGAACTTTAGAAAGAGAACAGGGAATGATCAAGATAGACAGAACGAACCCAGCGGGCTCTCCGTGGGAGCCCTCTAGTCTACACTCTACAGTGTAGAGCCTACACACTGACACGGACGAGAGAGAGAGATCGAGGCAGTCACAATTTACACTGCTTGCGGTCTCGCTCTTTTCGCGCATGCGCACGCCTGGCGCCCCATTTGAAACACGCGGCGCAACATTCGAATTGTACTTTCCACCTCGTAGAATTCTCGACCACATTTTCCAGCGAATTTGCGAATTTGCGAATGTGCGAATGTGCAAATGATGCTCAACGCACATTGAAATATGTTTCGAATCTATGTGTGTTCGCAGGCAATATTTCGACAAGTTGAGCAAGATCTAGTCCAGCTAATTATTGCATTGTCCTGAATGCTAGCGCGAGAGAATGAAAGAATATTGTATGTCAATAATGCCAATTTCATATCTTTTTCTGAGAGAGTAAGAGAGTAAGACAAAATAATTATACTCTACTTTACAATATCAAGAAAAATTTGTAATCTGCAGCTATTAACTTGGCATCATCCCCGACTCAAAACACATTACAAGAAACAGTAAACTTCATATGTATCTTTTCCTGAAAGATAATCAGCCAATCAGAGCACAACAATTCGTTCTATTCTATCAATTCAAGAGCCTCGTTGGCCCCGTAAATGGTTCTTGAATTGAAAAGTTTCTGTATACATATATTTCAATTGAACATATGCTGCTATCTACAGCGACCCCCTCCAAGTTTAATGTACCTGAATCGGTAAAACAGTCGACCCGTGCCATAAAAAACCATACGATATACGTTCTAGACTTGTTATGTACATACTGACTCTTTGTTAAAACTCGGTGTAGTATATTCTTTGTGTATTCTTAGTATATTCTTTGTTTGTATTTATTTGCAACTCTGATATCGTCGCAATCATTGAGTTTTATCTTATTGGGGGAATAATTATCTTCAAATACTTACCACTTGTTCGAATCACAATTTTATACCACAGTCGCCAATCATTTAATTAAACAATAAAAATAGTTCACTGTAACAACGAGTATACGAATGGATCGCTTTATTCACTTATACAAAAGTCAATTTCTAAACGAAAAATGTTTACTCTACAATTTGGCCAGTGTGGAAATCAACTGGGTCATGCATTATTTTCTAAAATATCAACGGATCTGGAGTGCGTAAATACTGGTGTTTCGTACGATAACAATTATCAGTATTCGGAAGACACGTTTAATAAATGGTTTAGTAGCATATCCAAAGAAGGTAAACGGTTAGCAAGAGCATTTCTTGTAGACACAGAAGACAAAGTAATAAAAAAGATTTGCAACGATGTAACAATACCATGGACGTATCGTACAAAAAATGTAATTTGTCAATCCGGAGGAGGATGTGCAAATAATTGGGCATACGGTTACATGATAAAAGGACACGAGTTAAAAGATCAGATACTAAATTCTATAAGGCAAGAAATAGAGAGGACGGATGATTTTCATGGATTTCTTATACTCTTAAGCTCGTCCGGAGGTACAGGATCTGGAATTGGAAGTTTCATTGTACAATTGTTACGCGAAGAATATAGTACAAAACCAATTGCTACCACAACAATATTACCATTTTCATTTGGCGAAGTATGCACTCAATACTATAACACATTGTTCACATTGGCAAAGCTTTATGATCATACCGATATGAATGTAATCATTGAAAATGAACAAATACATGATATATGTAAAAATTTGTTGAAGAAGTCTGCAACAAGTTTAAACGATATGAATGAAATTATTTCTGAAAAATTATTGGCAGTGTTCCAACCAATCAACAATTCAAAATCTAGTATAACAGCGTTGGTATCCCAAATAGCGTCGCATCCGTCTTATAAATTGGCAAGAATCAAAAGCACACCACATATACCCACTACATACTCAAAGTATGAATCTCTTCATAACTGGAATCCCTATATACGACATCTAAAAGAAACACTTCGAATACCAAATTTAGATTCGAAACTCACCGATGTGGAATTAAAACCACCGTCCAGTTTATTAAGTACAACTCTGCGTCATCTATACGCATGTTCAGTATCAAATGTTCTGATCACACGTGGCTCCAAAACAGATAACGAACCAATTATAGCCAATGAATTTAGAGATAAACGTTTCTATCCAGACTGGAATAGAGTCGATTGCTTTTCCCATTTGCACCAACAACGAAAGTTCTTAAATTATGATAAATTTCTTACACTGCTCACCAATAACTCCCAAATCTCCCATTCTCTGGACACAATCTTAAATAAATCATGGAAATCTTATACCCATGCTGCATATCTGCATCAATATAAGCGGTTTGGTTTAGAAGAAAATGATTTTTTACAAGCGTTTTCGGTACTTGAAAATGTTGTAAAAGAATACCAAGAACTTAAATAGAACATAATTAAACTAAAATGAATTTAACATCGTGTACTACAAATAAACCAATTAAAATTTATGTTAATTTTTTTTAAAGAAATGTAAATAATCGAATATCTACAATCCAAAAAAATGCTGTCCTGCAAACTATTAAGCGTTCACATTTTTTTACATCACAAACTTTTATAATAAAAGATATTATTTCTACAAAATATTTCAAGATTAGCAGGAATTACATAGCTGTAAAAATTAAAGATTATAAATACATTAATAATTACATTAATTAATTACATTAATTAATTACAAATAAGAAATTCAGCTAATGAACGCGAATTATCTTAAGAACATGAATGAGAGGGTGGTCATGACGTCATTAGAAAATCGACCAAATTGCGACATCTTGTATTACGTCAGAAGGTGCAACTACAGCGGAGAGAAGATAAAAGATAAGAAAACTAATTATATTCTCACGCCAAGTAGAGATAATAAACAAGTCGAGTAAAAATATAAAATAATAGAATGCAAAATATAGATATTTTCCGCGCACTACAATTATTTTAAAGACCAAATACGGTCGATATTCACGTGACCAATTTCATTTAGGCGATAATAATACAGTTCATTCTATTTTATTTTTATTAATTACCTAGTAGTAGTAGTAGTAGTAGTAGGAGAAACGCGTAGCTGCAATGTCCAACATCGGTGTGAAATATTATGTGTACGATATATGTATGTGATCTCTCCCTTGCAACGCACAGTTTGCGCGTGTGCAAAGGGACGTCTGAATTCGTCGAACATAAACGCTGAACGAAAAAGTTCGGGCCATTTCCAGGAAATAACGAAAACGATTCTTGGAAGTGGTGGTCGTCTTTACCCCCTCCTATACTCATCTAGACGGAGTAAGTTCCTTCGGAAACCTTTCACATTTAATTCTCTGATAATATACCATTGCTTCGTATATTTTTTTCGGGGATATTCGTGTGTAAATATTTTATCAACATTTTATTAATATGTCATTTTACGTAGCATTAACAGATTGTTTACGTTCGACACGTTCACGTTCTTAAAACATTCGTTACGAAGCATTCAAAGTGAAAGCAAACGCGTATGTAGTTGCGTACGTGGTACTTAATAATGTTTTGAAGTTTCTAATGAAACTGCTACATCTACACGAGACGACTCAAGGTCAAAGTTTTCGATGCGTTATGTAAAGGTAGTGAAAAAGGAGAGAACCGTCGATGCGAAGAATATACTACATACAAACAACGACAGATGCACTGTTCACACCGTTCTCTAACATCGGTCAAGCGTTACAGGTACAGCCACGATTGTCAAGAACTCGTTTGTTGCCCCCTTCATTGCCCCCTACTACATTGTACCCCAACTATTGAGCTCTTTTAAAATTGAACTATACCTCCACGCTGATAGTGACAGTAGTGCAGAATCAGAAAGAAAAAAGGTAAAACGATTGATCTACGTCAATTAAACGAGTATGTTTCAAAATATGTAACAATGTTCATACTCAATAGAAACTCCTTCCTCTTTGATGAAACGAAGACGAAGCTTTGTGTTACCGTGTTCCCGCAACACGGGGTTGAAGGGAACAGCGAGTCAAGTAGTGGCGCCATCTGACGTGCACAGGGATGCTCGCCTCGCAAGAAGGGATATTACATGTAAACATTCAGTTCGCATAAAGTTGCTTTAAGATAACGCGAAAGCATGTTTCTTGTACCGCACCAATTATCTCGCGTGATCCAACAAACACACCGATCGAGGTTATGCACGAAGAAAGTTCAGAACCGCCGAGAAATATAGTATTCATCGTTTCTCCATTACTTAATTCCATGCATCTTCCGAAAACAGAAAGCGTCCCTGCCTGCAGCATGCTGCAGACCTGTGCGATACGTGCACGAACATAGGGTACAGAATGGTGTTGGTGTGCGCGACTCGAATACCAAGAGGCGTGGTTTGAATAGACGGACGACCTGTTCCGAGCTTTGTCCCCCTCCGTTCTACAGAATAGCACGGGAGCATGTGTTTTCGCACGCACACAGACACGCGCACGTGACACAAAAGAAGGGCGCACTCTGGTGTCGACGCCGCGGACGATGGCACGCGCCATTTTGTTTAGTGTCCGCTGGACGCGTCGTGCGTCGGGGTGCCGCGGGGTTGCTTTCATGACTGTCAACAGCGAGATATTCGCGGCTCTCTGAGCTCGCCTACAACTGGGACATACACATACGAGTGTCACGTTCGAGACGGTGTGATGCGTGCATAATCCTCTGCATGATTATTGTGCTGTGCGAGACGAGGATCGTTTCTACGAGAGAGTCGCCGAGGACTCTCGTAGTGACGAGGATACAGCAGCAGCTCCGAAGAGTCCGCGACTGCATGGCGTCAGTTACAACTTTATGGATACCTCGTAGGAAATCGCCGTCGCCGTCGCCGTTTACCACGGCGAGTATTTGTTCAGCAGGTAAGTGCCGAGGGGTTGCAGCGCGTGGGCATAATCGATAAAGCATTCGCTCTCTCGTCCGCTTCCTATTCCTCGGTTCTAAACACAAGGCGCCTCCGCCGCGCGGACAATTTCTTCTGTACCTTTTCCAAACGTTCGACGTTTTATGCTCCGACGGGTTTTTCATGCCGAATGTCGCGAGCCCTGGCCACGGTAGTGTCTCGCTTGTGCAAGCCGCCCGAGGAAAGTGAAAGCCCGTTCCCGATCGTTCTGCATTGAGTGCGGATCTCGTTGCGTCCGTCACCGCAGCACACGGTTCACGCTATCCTCCTGCAGCCTTTACACGGACTCGAACCGTGCGTAAGTCGTTCGGAGTGTTCTGTCGGCACTTTGAACCCTACTCGGTTTACATCCACCCGCGAACGCGTTGCTTGCTCACGATCGACCGAGGGGAAAAGAAGGAACGCGGAAAACTTCTTTCAGGGAAACTTGATATTTTACATATTTTTCTTACTCTCGAGACGTCGATGCCTGAATATGGACATTTGTAAACATTTCCTTATCGACCCACTATGCATTGTTTCAGACCAGTAAAGTGTTGGAAATGAGTACTGGTAAACAAGGAACTGTGATAAATAACATGAAATTCATTTTCGTTTGTAGAACTTAATATTCGATAGCATATCGAATTGTTAGTCTTCTATTACCGTGCTTGTTTATTTCGAACTATCACAATGAACTTCAATTTCTGTATTTCCGAAAAGACAATATAGTGCTCTAACATAGCCAGTTTAATTTTCTATAAAAATCGTGATAACGTGCGTTCGTGAGAAATCGGTACATCAATGTCCTACGTGCCGATTAATTTGGTGCCGTCGACAGCATTGCGATCACTCAATTTATCGGGTGATTTCAATGCCTGGATATGCAGTAAAACAGAGCACATTCAATTTGATATCAACCATGCATAAAACAATAACAATTGATTCGTGTTTGAACTTTTTAAGTAAAGCACCCTGTTATGTACTATGTTTTAAACAGGGACTGAAAAGGTTTCGGTTCTGCGAAACAGTTCTTTTTTCTTTGTTTCTAATTATTCGTTCGTGTCGTTTTAAAATTTGCACTTTGCGTTTCTAAGAGATCGCAATCTCACTCTCGTTGCATTTTCCCCGAAGGGGTCGCGCCCGCTTAAACGGGGCGAGCGTGTGTATGTACAAGTACGAGTTCAAAGATGTTTTCATTCGTTCAATAATCATTCTCAGCAACACTGTTTCACATATTTTGAGTCTCACGATAGCCATGATGTCGATAATGTCGTATTTTCAGTTTACTTCGTACAATTTAACGATAGCCGTTCCATATTCAACGAAGCCACGCGAAATATCGTACGCTACACGTTGGCAATATTTTACGGGTTTAAAAAGTTGTGCAATATATTCTTTTAGCTTTATTAAATTTGTCGTTTTGCGTTAGTCACCAACTTCTTAACCGAATGATCCAATTTACCCCGATTTCTGAAGCTTGCTGCCTTCCAGATATTGAAGGGCACTGTTTTGCAATATGTTTAATTTTATGGTAATAGCGGAAACGATGGGCCTTCAAACGAAAAATAAAGAGACGCAACGAATATATTCCAGTTAGAATTCGTTCGTCCCCAACCTTGTCTATTACGGGTAACTTGACTCAAGAAACAAAGGGTGCAACGTGTTCACTCTTTCGGAACATCGATTTGTTAACTCGGGGAAACATTCAAGCCCTTCTCGACTACGTCGAATCACCCGCTCAAATAACAAACTGTGCACTGAGAAAAAGAAATTTGTGAACGTCGCGGTGTATGATCATGTTCAATGAATGGAATATACTGGGCGTTAGTTAACGATGCAAATAGAAAAATGAACAATAATAAGCTCGACGCTTGGATGATATTCTGCTGTATTTTCAGATCAGAATTATGAATGCTTGTACAGATTTGTTAAAATTGATTCAATGAAACGTAAATAAATCTTTCACCGTTAAGAATTAACACGTGCCGATATTTTTATAAGAGTAAAAAATATAATTCGAGTAACTGGGATATTCAATATTGTTATGCGACACCTTTTCAACGGGAATTAACAGGTATGAGATTCAGAGGGTCTCGGGGGTTGTTGAACGTTACTTCGTCTTCGACACAGGTGCCTCGGATTAATCCAAGACACGCCTACCCACGGGTGACTCACTGTACAAAACTCCGTATTCTTTTTTTTTTTTTTTTTCGTGGCGCGAAAGGGTGCCGCGTTTAAACTGGTGCACAGTTATATATGTATATCTGATACGATTCCTAATTAGCCCGATGCACCCGCATTTCCATTGAAAATACCGTATAAAATAACATTTAATTAGGCAATGAAAGGATCGTAGCATGCGGACGCATCGTTGCCTAAATTTTGATCGCATTGAATTAAAAGCGTTTATTGTTTTTAGAGATAGTGTGCACTCTTGGAAAATGTTCGTTTTAATCGTATACCTTTCTTCTGAACGGGGTGGTCCATTCGATCGGTATAAAAAATGCAAATAACAAGGTCTAGTCCGATCTAAGGAATTCGCAGGAAAAATAAAACGGCGGTTAAGTTTGGTATGTGACGGCCACATACCACGCCTCTTGCTAGATCGGCATTCCATTGAACCCAACTTACCCGTGTTATACTAAAAGTGATTTTCGAATCGTCTCTATATCTGTTTCTGCCATTGTTTAACTCCTGGCAATTAATTAAATAAAACCGTATTCTAACTGAACGTGTAACAAAACTTTTCGATGTCAGTAAAAAAAAGATACTCCACGATGATAGCAAATCAGAGTTCATAAAAGTTTCATTAATCTTTCATTTTTGTGTCGTAAATATAAATCGATGTATCGTGCTCCAAGAATGTTTTATATTTTTTCAACGGTTATTTTGCCACTAATTCAAACAACTTCTTTGACAAATGTGTAAATCTTGTTTTAGTGCTTGAAAACGGAAAAGCATACAAGCATGCGCACCCCTGCTGAGACCGAGACGCTATCTCAAACTGAGATGTACAAATTCGAGTCTCAGGAAACGGATACATCGTCGTCCGTTAACCAAGTAGTTTTGTCAACATCTCACTCGGAATCGCACATATTTACTAATAGGTAAGACCGTTATCACGCTCGTACAAGTGTAGTTAACCCTAGAACGACCCCGTGGGGGTTGCCGGTGACCCCACAACATTCTTAAATTGCTGCGAACGTGTAAATAAATACTAATATACATTCTTGTCCTCCTAACTGATGCTGTACTTCGTATCTCATACTTTGAAAATAACAAATAATATTTTGATTACTAAGATTTTAGTTTGAGCCACCCCCAACCCCTCAATGTCGCTTATGCCGAGAAATGGAAGTAGGTCGTTCTAGGCTTAAGCATGACTAGGCATTACATTTGAAATGTAAATACTTTATTCTTCGAGCGCATAGAATTGGACATTTAGTTAATTAAGGGAAACACATGGTTCTATGCGTGCGTATTGTTTTTGAAAGAGGCGCTGCTCTCAACTAAAGTTACGCGCGTCAATTCCGCGCACGCGTGCCTCCGATCACCTGTCACACCGAGCTGTGTGACACTGTGAGGGACTCTTTAAAATTTGCGAAGTAAACGAGCTCGAGATAGCTAGGACTCCGATAAGGACACCCAATGAAAATTCTGATCGCGCGTGTCTCGACTAGGAAAAGATCGCGCAAGATAGACCGCGAAAACAGCTTGGTTTACAATATAATCAAGCTGCATTCATACTGGCCACTGTGAAAGATAAATTACACTTGATCGTCGCGCGTGTGCCATATCGGAGAAGTAAACGGTAAACGCGTCCCTCTGTCGGCGAACTTGTCAGTCCGCGATATGTCTTGTGTTCACGTGTGTCGTGTGTAGTTTTCTCCGCGCTTATTTCTTGCTTGGCTCGCGAACGTTCAATCGGTCGCATAATTTTGTGACAGTTTCTGTCAGCGTATGAAACGAGGGTGCCGTATCCATATGCTACGCGCGGCACGATGGTTTTTACACGGTTTTTCCTTAGGAAGACGCCGAACGACGATGCGACCATTCCAAACAACGTCGGTACGAGGAGGTGAGCTCTCGAAGGCCAAGTCGTCGGAATGCGCTTCCGATAACGGCACACCATCGTTCACGGTTCCGATTTCGTTTCTCGCAGTAACACGTTCACGCGCGAAACTATCCCCCCCCCCCCCCTGCGCGATCTCCCGAATTTCGTCCGATACTTTACGGAACAGCGTTCGACCGAAATCCTGTGGTTCATTAAACTGGTATCATTTCTGGTAGCATCCAGTTTTCACAAACATGTATTACCACGCGGTTTCAACATTCTCCCGAGCGCAAATATTCTCAATGAATTGCGCGCATAGCGAGCGGCACACGACAAGTATCGAATTAATACTTACTTATCGATACTTGTGCCAACGGTCATCAGCATTATCGAAGAGATCGTTTTACACGAAACGTAACTTGTCACTCGATTCACGTTTGTAATTTATTCGAGTCTATCGCGCGCTTGACAGGTGCACAAATCACGCACAAAAAACATACCAGCAATTAAACTTGGACTTTTGTACCTTTATTATCAACTTTTGTAATGATTATGATGGTTCGTAGAGTGGTCTTGTACGGGTGAAACGTTTCCTTTCTCTCGATATAGCGTGTGCAGCGTGTCCATTGTTATTGTGTGTTATGCGAGTAGAACATATTTTCGTAAACACAGCGTATGTTTACGTTCTTCGAAAATTTCTCGTCCGTCCGATTTTTCGTTCGGGGATAAAATTAATAATTAAATACAAACAATCCTGAACGATAATTGGTATTCGTAACTGATGTGTTCCTGGAACAATCGATACCCGTCGAAGAAAATTTTTTGGCCGAGAACATGATGACGCGATTATATCAGCTGACTACTCTCGCGCCTTGATAAGACCGAACTTCAAATCAAAACAACAATTTATTTCGCGCTAATTTTACAGTCTAATTTTACAATCGTTCAACTATGATAATATCATTTAGTTAATAAATTACAGTAAAACGAATACGTATCGGAGCAAGCAATCTAATATTTTACATAAAAAATTACGCTAACGATTTGCACTATTTTGCCCGTACCCGCCGCTATATGTAGTTTCGCAGCTTTAAATGGATAAAAAGCCTTTTAAGTGTTCACTTTTGTTGCATCGTTGAGCAACGAAATCAATATAATCTGCTTTCATTTCAAATATGAATTTTAGATTGCACACTTTCAAATTATGGTATATTCACATGATTCTTATTGTTGACACTACTCGTTAATTATATCTCTGTACATACAGAGTGTACACATTTGTTTTATGGAGTGGGTTCACATTATTCCGCATTATCGAAAATACGTAAATGGAAGTTTTTGTTGAGCTGTGTGTAAAATCTTTTTAATTTGAAAATAAATATTGCGTGCACGTATAGCTGCTCGCGCATAACGTACGTGACATGCAGCGCTCAATACGTATCGGAAAATGTAGTAAGTGGAATGCATGCGTATTCTACTGATCACATAGAGAAGTGCACACAAATTAAGCTTGCACCAATACATGGTATTTTCTTTGTCGTTTTTTGGCGCGAACCGAAGCAATTGCACTGACCTTGAAAACTTTCATCAAGATGTTGCTAATACCTTTTCATAAATAACTAAACAAAATAATAAGTCTGATAAATAACATAAAGTGCACTCGCTTCTTTAATAATATTGACTTTAATAACATGACTGAGTAGATAAATGTTAAATTGTGTACTAGATGATATAGATGTTGGTCTCAAATCGCTGTTTCCTTTTAATAACGGTATAAATGAATTATTTTAGCATGTTATGCATCCAAGAAGAATTGGGCCAGTTAGGTGGAATTGCAGGAGGTCCAATAGTCACTGATTCAAGAGAAGCTCAAATACCTAACAACAACCATACCAATTCTGAAAGCAATACAAATTCCAGTGAAACTGCGACAAAATGTACTCCAGGTTCTGGGTCTTTGGATACGCAAAGGACAAGTTGGGTCGAAGGTATATTGGGCTGCATGCGCCCAGTTTGGAGTATGCTTTCCAAAGCAGCCGTAAATGAAAAGATTAAAGGACATCAAAGTAAACAAATGTTTTACATGTGCTTGAAACGTATTGTCTTAAGAATGGCCAGCTAATAATAAAATATTATTCTAGCGGACGATTGGGAAATACCGTTTGAATCGATTAGTGAACTTCAATGGCTTGGATCTGGAGCTCAAGGGGCAGTATTTAGTGGGAAATTAAACAAAGACATTGTAGCTGTCAAAAAAGTGCGCGAACCACGCGAGACGGATATAAAACATTTACGAAAGCTTAATCATCCGAATATTGTTCAATTTAAGTAAGTTTTTATTCAGTTTTGAATATTGAAAAATGTATAGCGCGATACTATAAAACATTGTTGTCTAATTTCAGAGGGGTATGTACACAAGCACCTTGTTACTGTATAATAATGGAATTCTGCCCCTATGGACCATTGTATGACCTTCTCAGGGCTGGGGAGCCCGTTCCACCTCCTAGATTAGTATCATGGTCTAAACAAATTGCAGCTGGAATGGCCTATCTTCATGCACATAAAATTATACACAGAGACCTTAAAAGTCCAAAGTATGATTTTCACTTAAGTATATAAAAATTGTATAATCGTTATACGTTCAGCTGAACAATGAAACTGAAATAACATAAATGGTATAATATTTTTTATTTTTCAGTGTATTAATCGGGCAAGGAGAATTAGTGAAAATTAGTGATTTTGGAACAAGTAGAGAATGGAATGAAATTAGTACAAGAATGAGTTTTGCTGGTACTGTTGCCTGGATGGCTCCGGAAATAATTAGAAACGAACCATGTTCCGAGAAAGTAGACATTTGGTCATACGGTGTCGTATTATGGGAATTATTAAGTGGCGAAATACCTTATAAAGATGTAGATTCTTCTGCAATAATTTGGGGAGTGGGCAACAATTCTCTCCACTTGCCGATCCCAGCAAGTTGTCCGGAGGGTTACAGGTTACTCGTAAAGCAATGCTGGGCTGCGAAGCCGCGCAATCGACCTTCCTTTAAGCATATTGAAATTCATCTCGGTATTGCAGCGGTTGAAGTACTATGTACAAAACCTGACGAATATTTTAAAACGCAGGTACAGTAACATCAATCTTGGGCACAAACCGTAATTTAAGATTAACGTACTCAATAATTGCTTTGATTACAGCAATCATGGAAGAAAGAGATTAGAGATCACATGAAACAAATGCAAACAAATAGTTGTAGTAGTCCGAGATTTGAAGCTGACTTAATTCGACGACGTGAGGATGAATTGAGGCATGCTCAAGATATTCGAGAACACTATGAGCGTAAATTGGAACGGACTAATAATTTGTACCTAGAATTAAGTGCTGTTTTACTGCAATTGGAGCAGCGCGAACGAGATGTAATCAAGTAAGTAGTTGTCCAGCATTCGCAGTAGGTTTAAAAGTATACATGCGGTCTGTATATTAATTTTATATTGCATTTCTTAGACGCGAACAGCAAAATGGATATAAACAGTGTAAAAAACGTCTTGTACATCCTCTTTTAAAAGCTCAAGAAAGACTTCATCGTAGACGTAATCCAACGACGCAATTTTCAACATCATCTACACCAACAACACCGCCATCACCGACAGACTCTTCCCAGAGCCCTGTGAAAGCAACAATGTACACACAATTAAATGAATCTAACCAACCAGAAACGATTCTGGCTCCAAATAATAGTTTTAAGCAACGTAAATACAGGCATCGTAGAGTAGGATCAGGATGTGGTGTAAGTTCCAGCCCTAGATCAAGCCCTCATCGCGAAAGAAAAGTACGTATCTACAACAGAAATCTTACACACGTTGTATGGTAAGAACAATATCTTTTACTTGTTTGATTTCAGAGTACTGAAGTATGTGCACGTTTCATAGACAGTCAAACGCAAACAGAAATGCTGGACATCAGCGAAACTGATTTTAATTCTATTACAAATACAACAACAGTATCGGCAACAGAAAAGCTTTTTGTAAATAGCATTAATAAGCAATCGTTAACTAAACAAGTACCAGAGTGCTTAAACGGAAACTCAATACTGTCCGAAGCTCATTACAGAATACAATCTAGTCCATGTTCCAGCCCTGAACCTTCAAATGAAAATCATGTAAATGGAAATGAACGTTTAAAAGATTGTAGTGATGATGATAATCTAGAAACACTTGGCCGAAAAGTTAGTGAAATTATTAATGCCAATCGCCTTATTTCGCCTATAGACAATGGAAACTGTGACGACGTGATAATATCACATAGGTAAGTTAAATTTAAACTGTACTTGATTTTTTTTTATTATTATGTGTTAATTAACAGTCACAATTATAAACAACAGCTAATAAATAATTTCAGAGGCAAAGAAGAGTCGGTGAAATTATCTGGTCACTTTTGTGGGATTATTATTAACGGTACTAATATGCAACAAGAACAGTCTGAAGTTAGAACGCGGCCTTGTACTGAAAATATGGATACGTTGCGTGATCGTGAAGATGACAATTGTGAAGAAAGTTGGTCAGATGAAGAAGGAGAAGATCCGAGTTACACCTATAATTACTCTCTTAGACGAAGAAGGTATAACAGTTTATGAAAATTTACTTCTATAGCATATTCTTCAATGTGAAAACAAGATAGCACACTATCTTAAACACAATAACGATATAATAATATTTCGAATAATTACACGCAGTGTGTACTAATGATCTGTACAAAAACCAATTAATTTTAGACTATTGATGGTTGTTGTTGTTGTCGTCGTCGTCGTCGTCGTCGTCCTTGTTGTTGTTGTTATTGCTGTTGTTGTTGAGACTATTGCTGTTTGGCAATGTTGAAATATTAGAAGAAAACTATTAATGATGACGAGGAAACCCTATACATTTATAATTTGAATATGTTCTATAGTATTGCAAGAAGACCAATTGGTCCTGGATGTAGATTAAGAAGATTTAAACATGCCACAGTAAGAATAGATGGAGTGTTAGCCTCTGACGAGGAAAATACTTCTGAATATTCGCATCCTCCGTCCAGTCAGTCATCCACGTTAGAGAGTAATCCTGATGTGCAAAGAGTATTTCGTAATATTCATTATTCTCATAAGGTAAGTTAATAAAGTACTTCATTATTTTCAAGTATCGAGTAACATTTATGGAATGTATTATATTCTTTATTCTTGTCATTTAGAGAAAAGACATAGATGATGTTTCTGATACGTCGAGTCAATCGGAAACAGACGAAGTCAGTGAGATTACAATTGCATCTCAACCAGTAGGTGCAAATTTGAAAATAGAAAGCAGCGTTTAGATTAATGTAATTTTTATATCTCATTTATGAGTGATACATTATAAGACCCTAATAGCCAGTGCATTTCTGTAGTGTATGTTCTCATTCTATTCTGTGTTAAATATTGTAGATATTTATCTATTACGGTATTCATTAGGTACATATGTACATTAATTTTACGCATTATTTATCAAGAAGATATGGTACCGATATTCTAAAAAGACCGTTTTACGTCAACTGAAAATAAGTCAAACAGTTTTAAGTAACATTGCAAGGAAACCTTCTGTTGTTTAACATTCTTTAGTAGATTGATTCAACGAAAACAATTTTTCTATTACTGGTCATAGCATAATTAATTCTATACTCTATCGAAATAGACATTTCAAGCGATATCTAATTTTTCTAAACGAAAAAGGGGGAAAGAAATATAATATAGATTGATAATATTTTCAATGAAGTTGAAAACTTACAAATGCATGTTTTATAACATGTTGCTATATAGTATTATGTATAAATATACATCCATCTCATACTGATTCTTCATACAAAAGGAAAGACAATTCATTAATTCGTAAATAATCCATTCCATTATCTCTTATTTTTTATAGTTCCTTTTAGTAGATACATCATTTGCAGCTAGATATGAATTGATTTCTATCAGATATTGCATTTGTTTTGCATTAATAAGAAAAAACTCAATTAATTCTAAACAAATATTTTTTACGAGTGCGAAGTCCGTTAATAATAATAATCGCATTCATTCGTATGTATATATATATATATAGAATATACCATAGCGTAGAGACCGATTACAGCAAGTCGTATGGTAGTACCATAGTTTACAAGAAAGTATTGTATATAAATACAATGAAGTCGCGAAAGAATAAATATTTCATTTGGATATTATATACTTAAAAAATAATTTAGGTCATAAGTAAGGGAATGACAATTACTAAAACAAATTTTACAACGTAAGTGCCTGTGGCAATTTGCATAAAGTACAGCAAACAGTGACTATTAAAGTATTGAAATGAAAAAAGATTTAAAAAAAAAATAATCAAGTGGTAATGTGCAATATATAGAAGAATCATGTGATTGAAATTAGAAAACTGTCGATAATAATACTTTTGCAACTCAATGAATACATAATTAATGAGAATAAATTGAAATATAAATGACATGAGGTATTACTTTGAAGCTACGTTACCAGAACAATGTCGTAAAAATATTTTTGATGCGCTAAAATTACATTTTTAACAATAATCTTACTAACGATTTAGATAAAATACTGCATGTAATGTATTTTATTTCATGTCTCAATTAACAAATGAAAAGAAATCTAATTCAATGACTATGTTTACAATAGAGTTAGTATAAGTTGTATCATAAACATAGTAAAAGAAGTACAGGTTGTCTGAGTTTCAAACTGAAACTCAACAATAGTATTGGACTGTACGCAAAAGTCATACTCATTCTTTCAAATCAATAACAATTAAGTATTGCAGTTACGTATGCATAACTAGGCGATATTTTGTCAACTCAATTGTCCGAAATACTGTTCTGCATCCATCTATTGTACCTGCTTTGAAACTCAAATTGCCTTAATGACAATTACTTTACACTGTAAATATAGACAATACAACATAAACTTAAGGGAATAGTAAATAAGATTCAATATAACATTTTGATGTGCTCATTTGGACGAAGTAATTAGTAAGACATACAGAGATGTACTTTCTATAGAATCATACATATTGTATCGATTATATTTATGCGAGTAGTTGCATAAATTGTTCCTTCTTGTGCAGTGGCAGCTAAACTGACTAGTTCTATTATTCGTAATAATAGAAGCAGTACACAATGTTTGTGTTATAAACAATAAAGTTGATTTACAATAACTGATTCAGAGGGTTTTATTTCGCACTTTATTCACACAATATTATAGATTGAATGTTATATTTGAATTTCGTATAAATGAAATAACATCTTTCAAGGCATAGTAGAGTATCAACAATTTCTATTCAGTTACACGATTGGACAAATAATATTAATGTTTCTCTTTCCTATCGTTTTGAAGTATATCAACTTATTAAGTTACATAGAATAAATATTTGCACAGCCTGTTTTCAGTAACGTTAACATAATGAAAAAATGTGTTTGTATACAATTTCTAATACAACGAACTTGGCATGTATATAAAAATGAAATATGTACTGCGAAAATTAAACAGTCGTCGAAGCGCGACTAAAGAACAAATATTTAATGAAATTCTAAATAAATGATGTTTTATAACGTAAATGCTACATTTATTGTACATATACCAATGATATAGTCTTTATCTCATACAATCGTATTTACATTTAGTAACTCAACAATCTATATGTGAATTCTGTACAGAGTCTGGCAAAAATCTCAAAATCAATTATTTCTTATATTAGTGTTTCAATTTAACAATTTCTTATTAAGTTATTAGTTTTCAACATATTTAATGCACCGTACTGTATTTAATTAAAATGAATTTTTAAATCTTAAGACCGAATTCGTTAATATTGACCAATGTGCCTATACTAGTACTCTTAAAAATACATAAAAAAAAGACTTAACGGATGTCTGTTGTGGTCATGTCATTTTTGCAATAAATATGTCTAGCACATGATTACAACATTATAGAAATGAAAGTTAAAAAATGTTATTACAGTAGTTAATGAACATTTTTAAACTAAATTTCTTAAAAAACCATTCTTCTATCAAATTAGCAACCTCAAACGTTTTCTACTTTTTTTCAAACTGTTCAATAACCATAGCGTAAAAAATTATACTTAACGTTACTATATTCGAATTCACCAGTAGAATGAGTTTTGAAAAAATTCGGTGGTACTTTTATACAATGATGACGCACTTTGCCTTAATCCAGTAAACAGAGATACAACACCTTCTTTCTCTTCTTCTTGCTCTTCTTCCTCGGGTAAGTAATCTGGCATGTCTTCGTCTGTATCGCCACTGTCTCCATTTGTATGAATCTATAAACGTATTATATTTTTAATACGCATATGCATAAAATTTCAACACGGGCAAGTAAATACTTACCAGAGTAACAAGATACTCTTGATTAAGCTTGTTTCTTGCCACTAATCTGGCTTCCATATTGTCTGTATTATTTCGAATAGCTTCTGCAATTTGTTTTGCTGTGACATAGCTTAAAGTACGCATTGTAACACGCTGATGTTCTACATCAACTACAAGGGAAACCAATCCATCAATTCTTATTAGTATTGATTCCAACTCTGAACGAGTCTCCTATGTAATATGTTATTAATATTAGATATTAATTTTAATATAAGAATTACATATGTATATATCAATAATATTTACTGGTAACAAGCCTTGAACATGTAACACGACAACATGGGTTTTTAATTTCTTTGGTTCAATGACTCTTCTACATCGACTACGCAGATTGTATATTGGCGGTTTCATTCGTTCTATATCATCTTTAATAGACTGAGCTCGTTTGGCTATCTTTGGTTCATCAATGTTATACTTGTCTATAATGGCATCCAATGCTTCACGAACTCCAAAGGTAGAGGTTATGTGCACATAGTTGTCTACATTTTTAACAAACAGTTCTAAAATGTCTAAACCCAAATCAATAATCTCAAAATCTGATGCTTCAAGGACAAATGCTACGTACGAAAGAACTGTTTTGTCCTGGAATAAAAAATTTATGATTACAACAACACAGTGATATATATTTAACAAAAAAACTTACCTTTAAAATTGTGTCATGATTTGCAACATCGATGGCCAATTTTTTGTATGTTTCAAGTGTTGCTTTCAATTCTTTTGGATCTACAGAGTCGTCCACGTCCATTATCTATAAACGTAATGTTTACATTAAGTTGATCTTAAAACAATATGATCAAAGAAAACAAACAGTATACATCTGGTCACGTTTATACGACTATTTATTTTATGGCAATGCTAGCCATTCGAAAACTACATAATAGCATTTCAATTGATATCTTTATTAAATGAAATACAAAAGAACCACAGTTACGTTTCACGGGAGTCGAACGATTCCACGTTCACGAAGACATGACATTTCAATGCATAGAACAAGTTTTAAACTGCTCACTGGGTCAAGTTCTACTTCTTTATGGTCTAGCTATAACATGTGCCATCTCAAATCGTAGACAATCTGCTGCTTAAAAATTTTCAGCAATCGATAATATAAGGTCAGTGCGGACAATTTTACAAAATCGTGAGAAATCAGTGCCAAATCGGCTTAACTTGAATGAAGATACTAGAATAATCGTGAGAATACGAAATACGTTTAATTCTATACTTAACACAAAACGATATTCTGAAAGACAAAAAGTATTTTTTAAAAAATCACGAATTTATGAAGTTGTGTACGTCCAGCCAGCGCATACATAAATTGTGTACGAACGTAACACGTGTATAAAAGTATATATATACATATATACACACGTACATGTATAAATACGTATAATACACATGCGTAATTCAGTAGATGTATCAGTATTACCCTACGTAGTAATAATAGCAACAGTCATGCTAATGCCAGCTGCTGCCAAATTGTTTCGATGACGCGCATATTGTAGTATAGTAGCGAAACTGGTGTTTGAATGACGTACTAGAATAAGATGGCCGACATTAGCTCTATCAACTACCAACAGCACAACACCCGTATTACTTCTCTAATGAACTTCTTTCTTATTTTACGGAATCGAGAGCTTTAGATTTCTCTTAGTGGTTTTTTAAGCATTTCCAAACAGAGGCTAATATAGTAGTCAATCTTTGACAGCTGTTGAGGGTAATAGGGAAGTTGAATTAAACGACACGTAAAGTAGAAACATACAGCTGACGTATTTTGAAATTAGCTTGTGCTGGTGATTGTTTGTAAAGTGTGCTAGTGTAGAGTGGACATTGATTATTAGAACAATGGAATACGTGCTAATAAAAGATATACGGCCGGGCCAGAAAAACATTAATGTGGTGTTTATTGTTCTGGAAGTTGGCCATCCTACCATCACTAAAGAAAACCGCGAAGTTCGAACGTTTAAAGTGGCGGACAGTACTGCATGTATGAACGTTTCAATTTGGGATGAACCTGGCCAACTTTTAGTACCGGGTGATATAGTTAGATTGACAAAAGGATACGCGTCCGTTTGGAGACAATGTCTGACATTGTATTCAGGAAAAAATGGAGATATTCAGAAAATTGGGGAATTCTGCATGGTTATAAATGAACAGTTAAATATGAGTGAACCAAATCCTGCTTTAGCCCAACAACTGATTAATCAGAGTGGATCCGGACCACCCGGTAGCAATGTTAACAATAGTATTACAAATAATGGGAATGCGAATAATATAGCTGGTCAACCAGGAAGACAACCACTGGTATGTTACTTTTCAATCTCGCTTGTAATATTATAATGCTAGATGTATCGGTTTAATTGTAATGTTTCTATTTTGATTTATTTCATTGTAGGCAATTCAAAGTAATTCAACTACACCTGCCAGTGGCGCATCAGGTAGTTCTGCAACAACAAAAAGTGGAAATGGCAGTAATGGTAACAACGGTGGAAATGGAGGCAATTCTTCTGGACTTCCAGGGGGATCTGCAAGATATTCTGGTGAATCAACAACAAAAACCACGGTCACAACAAAAACTAATTCCCGTGGTCGTGGGGGCTATCGAAACGGTGGTCGTAGTGATCGTAGATAACACACAAACAAAAAACGACTAATAATATATGTGTAATATGAATATGAAACTGATTACATTCAGGACAACTGTAATATACTGTTTTTGTAACAATCCTGTATATGTGTATTCATGAATCAATGTATACGATAGAGTCTGATTAAAACAATATATGAATTCAAGACAATCGAATTGTAAACATTAGAGTAAGTATAGTAATTAATAATTTAATGATCAAATAATTAAATTATTATTTGATGATAATACCTTTGATTTATATTATATTTCAAGCATTAGTTGTATAAAATTATATTAGCCGATTGTCTTCGATTCATTATAAATGTATCAAAATTTTTCACTTATTCTGATAAACTAATATAGTATATAATACAGTATATATGTAATCTGCATTTAATTAGTAAATAATTTTGTTTAGTAGTTTTTTAAAATATATTTTATAAAAAAGAAACAGAACCTTATGTATGTACCAGCATAATTTATACTATGTATATGATTTAAATTTATTGAACCCAATGAACATGCATCGTCGCCTAGATACGTTTTTTACCGAAAAATCCCTCCAGCGAAACGATTTGATCGATGATTTTCGTCGTAACGTTATTAAATGCAATGAACGCAGTGTTTGCATCTTGTGAGATAAATCACTCTCCATCTCATAGAGGGATACATTATCCTTAGGGAACTCTGTGTTCTGATCGTATGTACATGCGTTAACAATTTGATTGAATATTTCGAGTGTTTGTTTACAATTCTCAGCAATATACTAATTAATGCAGCGTGTTATCGCTCGCACGAAATCCTCGATGAGATACCAAACACCCCTTATGTATATATTCAGATGCGCCCAAGTTAAGGTTCATACCTGACGACTGAAGTTGACACTTTATCTATATCCGAAATAAAAGACGAAGGTAAGCTATCGACTATATTTGCTGGTCTTTTACTGGCTATCACTTTACTACAAGGAGAAATGTATGTATTTCATGAACACTGTTTTCTTTCGTTCTATCTCTGGTCTAGGGGTGGAGTAGAAAAGAAATGTATCACTTGCCATTCTTCTCCACTATGTACATAGTAGAATATAAATCTTATCCCATTGTATACAAACATTTGTTGAGATACTTATTATAACTATTTGTTTATATTTGTACAATATCATTTCAGTAACACTTGTTACAAAAGTAATTATAACTGAAAGGATCTATGTGCCTATATTGTGTTTTATTACATCTTCGAATGACACGTACGTGAACCAACATTTTTTGTAAATTCTGTTTAATAATTACAAATACACAGAATTATAAGTTGTATCTGCTAGAAAAATAAGAAATTTGAAATACAATATTTGTATAGCGTTATTTATTATACAATACAGGAAATAAAATTTTTAAATAATTAAAGATTTTGATAGATATTGAAATAATTACGTACATAAATTATTTATGTTATGTTCAGATGCACTTAAGATCATATGTATGCAAATTTGTTCAAGGAAACAAAGATAAGATTGTGGTTTAATATCTGGGTAATTTAAGGAGTAAATTTAAAATAATAGGTGGCGTAAAGTAGTGTAAACAAGATAACATGTACAGCTTCAACAAGATAACATTGTTATCCATACCTGTAGGTTATACATTGATCTACAATCTACACACGCACACATCCTACACTTTATCGAATGAATCAACAATCAAGGATATACATAGTGTAAGCTGTTGCTGTTATCAATCGTCTCTATGCAACACCACCTAATGTTGGAACCCATGAACTAAATTCCAGAGGGGAAATACGATTCTGTAAATTTGTCTATAAATTTGTTCTATAAATTTGTCTATAATTTTATAATATAGACAATAGGCACAAAAAATTGAAACAAAATATTTTAATTGTTATTTAAGTTTCATTCTTAAAGTTTCAACATCGATATCACGGAGTTCTGAAGCTACATTCATGGAATTGTTCCATATATATGATACGTGTGCATACACATTGGAAATTGGTTCTCAATAAAGTCGAAGTTTCAGCTCTGTTGAAATCCTTCGTGCCCTGGTGTCAACACTGGCGAGGAAGTGGCGAAGAAGTATGTTTCAATACTGCGTCTTTTAAAATTTTATTTACGTTTGTAATCGGCAACTTTTATGCATTTCCAGAATGAAAATAACAATTATGTCTTTGGTGTTGTGCGAGTATCTCTGTGATTAAACATATGATTCGACAACAGATGTCAAACGTCAAACGTAACAATTTTATAACTATTTTTACATATATGAAGCCGCAAAAGACGGTATGTATAACAGATTGTTTACGAAAATTTCTAATATTATGTTACTTCCCTCAACATTGTAATTTTTAATGAACTCTACTGATTGATATGATCAATATAATCTGTTTTCCTAAATATTCCAATAAATGTTGTTGTCGCTTTTTAAAACATAATAAATATATGTATATATGTATACATGTTTGTATGCGTTACACTGTATTTAATATGAATTTATATCTACAGGTTATATTTTTTTGAAATATGACAAGATCACATATAAAATATCAAATTGCTAAAGATGCAGAAGATAAAGCAGAATATTTCCTTCCATCTGTTCAAGATTTTTCAACTACATCAAAAAAAAGAAGCTTCTTTTTGGAAGAGGGCCTTCCAAAAGATCATATTAATTATTAACTATTTTGTCTTGTCCGTAGGCTTAACATTTTATGTAAAATGGCTTTATAATAGTTATGTGAGTATAATCGCTAACAGAGTAATTCTCGTTAGTTTAATTATTTATCTTTAATTACTGTTTATCGAAATTTCAGGGTTTTAATTTTCCATTGACAGTGGTGATATGCCACTTGATAGTAAAGTTTTTGTTATCTGCCATAAGAAGATGTTTTAGAACATGTTACAAAGGACAACAGCAATTAAAACTTCCTTGGAAGAGTATAATATGGATGGTTATGCCAATAGGTATAGCAAGTGGCCTTGATGTTGGTTTGTCCAACTGGGCACTTTCATTAATTACAATGTCATTGTATGTATAAGTGTTCAATTGTTATCTGAGTAAAATATACATGCTGCTGTATATCAATACATTATGTTTTTGTTTAGGTATACTATGACAAAATCAACAACTATTATTTTTATACTTGGTTTTGCCCTCATCTTAAAGTTAGAGAAGAAGGTAATGATAATAAATGTATTTTCTATATGTTATAAATCGATGATTATACATGTTAAATAAAATATTTTTTTTGTAGTCTTGGTCGTTAGTATGTATTGTAGTGATGATATCAAGTGGTTTATTTATGTTTACATATAAATCTACACAATTTGGCATATTTGGATTTTTAATTTGCCTATTAGCATCATTTTCGAGTGGTATTCGCTGGACTATGACACAACTCGTCATGCAGAAATCTAAAATGGGAATAAAAAGTCCAATTGATATGATGTATTACATGCAATTATGGATGCTACTGCCTATCGTACCTGTGATGTTATTGTTTGAAGGTAATACTGAATATGTATGCCCATTATGTCAATTGGGACTTATTGGTGCTAAGAATTACATCTGTACAAATCGACGAATCTATATTCTTTTATAAAGCAAACATCTTATATTTTTAGGGTCACAGTTATATAATTATTTACAAACTACTGATTGGAGTGATGCTCATTCTATTGTTATGACTACAAGTGCTGTGCTAGGATCTGCTATCATTGCTTTCCATATGGAAGTTATGGAATATTTAGTTGTTAGATACACTTCTAGTCTAACACTTGCGATTACAGGAATAATTAAGGTAAAGTCATAGCACTGAGTTATGTATCCTGAATTTATTTGAAATTCTTAGTCGAGCTGTGCATACTTTTTAGACAAATGAAAATTTAATCTCATAAAACTTTTTATAGGAAATGTGTATGTTAATCTTGGCCGTTGAATGGAAAGGTGATCAAATGAGCGGATTTAACTTTATAGGATTGTTAATGTGCTTTGGTGGAATTATAATTCATACTATTCAAAAAGTAGTATCAAGTAGGAATAAAGAAACTGAAAACCTGGAATTACAATTGAATTCTTCGATGAATATTAACATTAAAAATGAAGAAAGACTTGATACAAGTTTACCTCTATTAACGCAAAAGTCAACATCTTTAACAAATCTTTTAAATGCGGATTTCAGTTCGGATGAAGACGATGCGATTAAAGAACATGAAAATTCGACTCAGATATTGTCTAATATAATACAGCGTAGAGAACAGTAAACTGTACACACTTTAATATTAATGATCAGAAAGAGAGAAGTATTTATTTAACAGAAAAGAAACTGTACTGTGACCATTATACATTTTGTTTATTCCAACTTATATATTACGAAAAATGTGTATTTTACACAGGTAATCGATTTTCATTTCCAATTATTAACTTAAGGTTACATTCCGTGTTTGCAAATTTCACTTCTACCATAATAAATTTGCTTTTAATATATCGAAAGGGTTAAGTACAAATCAGCATTGCTGAACCTTACCCTTTATGTGCATTATTGATTATTCAATATAGTTACGCTTGTCCATTATCGTTAATAATTGTATTAATATATCAAATTGCGTGTAACAAAAATGCGTTAATGATGTGTAATAAAATATTGATTCACAGTGTCGACATTCGCTTATATAGATGGATAGTGTGCGAAAGTAAAAATATTGAAAGAGTTGAGTTGTACAAATAAATCAGATAGTCGTTTCCTTTGTAAATTGAATTAATTTGTTGTTTTTATGTACAAACTGTTCGCTTTTTCTTGCAAATTGCAGTTTGTGTTAATAGTCCGTCTCGAAATATTGTATAATTACGTCTTACCGATTAAAATTACATACCTTTCCAATTTATTTATATTTCTCAAGGTTATTTAATTTTTAGAAAATTGATATTTACCGATAAACGCACAGTGTAATAATACATAATTCTATGTATATATATATATATTTTTTTTTTGTTTCGGTATACTATTGTGATTAAAGATTTGATGTAAATAAGTGCAATTTCATCAGTTAAAATTTGTTTAAGACATTAACATTTGTTATTGTTTTTCTACGATTTATGTAAATACAAACGCATATGAAAAAATGTTTACTATTGTTTAATAGTAATTTTATTGTGTTCGCGAAATAATTTCTTACAATATTTTGTTTTATCACTTAAATGGAACACAGTGTTTGTAAATTCTCCGGAAATTAATGTCGTGATGTAATACAATGTTCGTTCGGTTTATGATATGCTGTTGATTGATTTGTATAGTGGTATCTATTATGTTACCTTGCCAAAAATTAATTTAATTTATATGTTCTCATATTGAGGATATTATACCTTTTTGCTTTGTGATTTCCACGTTTTCATAATAAATTTTATATATATATATATATATATATATATATATATATATATATATATATATATATATATATATATATATGTATATGTATATGTATGTATATGTATGCATGTACGTAAGTGTAGTATTATTTTACTATCTACTTATTTTAAATAATAAATGCTGCAGCGTTTATTTAATACAAGAACTATTAAATGTAGTTATATTTTTGTAATTTTATAAGTTTTGTTTAAGTAACTAAAAGATTTACACATTCGTTACTTGTGAATACATAAGAATAAAGCAGAAAGGAATATATGCATAAGTCTCATACATAGAAACAGAATATAATATTAGTAATTGCGTTCGTATAAAAAATTATACGTTTTATTAAAAAATGTACGAAGTCATTTTTTTAAAATATATTCTAAATTAAACATAAAATGAACAAACTTATTTTTATATACAATTGCGTTACTATAATAAAAAGAATAAATACGGTATATATACTTAACAAAATCTCGATAGTATTTTGATATAGATTAATAAATAATTGTTACCTATATAATTTAATAAATAGATCCGTAAACTCGTTATTTAGTTTGTTTAATTTGATTAGTCTTTTTAGATTTGGCTTCAATTCTTTCTTCTAATTTATGAATTAAATCATCTAATTCATCCTGTGAACAATAATTAAAGAATTATTTTTAATTTGAAGTATACTTTAAATCTATCGAAAAAATACATGTAGAAAATCTTACCTCGTTGTATGTGTACATTAACGTACAGTATTTTAAAGCTTGTTTCTTCTTATTAAGTAATTGCAATGCATGTGGTAGGCAATAAACACTGTCGTCTTGCGAATTACTAACTAGTGAAACGAATAAATTAGCTCTACAAGTTTCGCATTCAAAATCACCATCATCTTCTTTCACTTTTTTCCCTTTCTTTCGTTTTCCACTATCCGGTAATGGTAATCTTTCTGTATTTGTAAGACCAACTGCTTCTAATTGTTGTCGGCAAGTTATTTCCTTCTCCCGAATTTTAATCACACTCGGTAAAATCTGCAAAATAATTTGTCATAACTCGAAACAATTCAACAGCTTATAATAATAGCTTACAATACTTACCTGTTTCATTACATCTATATGGGATCTAGAGTCATTAATAATGTTAAATAGCAACCTTTCAAATGAGAATATTGATGGTTCACAGCTATCTTGTATGTCCTAAAATAATTATGCGAAACCATTATTTCGTTGTACAACTAATATGTAATAATGATGTTCAATTATCTATAACCCAATAAAGAACAAAGAATCGTTTATGCTTACTTTAAACACTTGTTCAGCAGTTTCTAACCAAGATAGTTGTGCAAAGTAAACACTTTCAGATACTACATAACCAGTACATATACTTGATGTGAAAGCTTTGGGGAATACAATTATAAATTGGCCTGGCTCTTGTACTGTCTGGCACAATGATACTCCATTACTAACCAACAGTTCTGGAGGAACCATTGCTGTATCAGAAGGTAACCATATAGTTTTATTTTTGCAATAACGCGGAACCATGTTTGACAGAGCTTCTCTGAAGTTATTGTTGTGTTCGTCTGGTATACCATACCAGATTTTCTTAGCTCCTGTATGCAAATACTCTATCCATGGTAGACCATGAGGATCGCGGTACCAACAACAAGCACTAAATAACATACCAACATGAAGTGTTGGCACTGTCACGCCTGTAGATAATATTATTAATTTGCAAAGAATACAAATATCTTGTAATTCACACAAATCTAATGTATATTTGCATACCCATTATTGGACCTAAAGCTCTTAGTACCGAACCAGCATTATTAGTAAGTACTTTAAGATTCCATGGATGTCTGGCAAATGGACTATTTTTGGCAACTGAGAATCCAAAACCACGACCGCTAGAATCAATGCTCGCAGCGTGCACACAAACGTGTCGCTTTCTCTCTGCTACATGCTTCCAGAACGCGTTTTCAACCTCATCGGCAGAAGCACCCTCAGTTTCGTTTCCAGATCGCTGATTTTCACCAAACCACATACGTTGCGTATTTCTTGCAATTCGATAGAAAGCATTCAATGGCATATTTCTACCCTGAGGATTACATAATTTCATACATTATAAAAGACAATAATAAACTTCACTTATCAAATGTATTTTAAAGCACACACTTTTACAATGCATTCTTCAAATTCGTCAGAGCTATCGTCCTCTTCATCTTCGTCGTTATCGTTTATGGGTGCATTTTGTCTTTGCAATGCTCTGCTTTCTCGTTTCATCCACTCCGATTCGACTTCATCAAACAATTTACCTCGTTCCTCTAAATTAATCCGATTAGCGATTAAAACAATCAATTACGCTTTCTCTACATGTATGTGTATTGTGTATATACCTGGAGATAATGTATCGTATGGTAATAAATATTTACAATAAATGTCATCTAATTTAGTTACACGATCCTGTGCAGACTTTGGTATTTTCATACCATCAGCTACTTTTTGCCACTTCTTTTTCTCGATAACTTCTTTTAATCCACCTAAGCTTTGAACTGTTTGGTATAAGTGGGGTAAATCAACTTCCATTCCACCAATCTGTAAAGAACATGAAATATTACCCAGCATATCAAAGAAAATATTTCAAGGCGATGAATGGTAAAACAAATGTTACCCAAGGTGGATGAGTTAAAGTTATGCTCTGTGTAGCTAAATATTTCTTAATTGCCATCATTTCCTTCACATTAGGCCCCCATCTATGAAGCATACGATGTACATACTGATTGTATGCGGTAAACCGCATATCGTCTGATACTTTACATTCCGGCTGAAACATAAATTAAAAATAAATTCGATGAATTCATGTACACACGCGCGCGCGCGCGCGCACAGATATTAAAAAAAAAAGAGCATATGTTAATAAAATTTACCTTAAAATTAGGTGGTGGTACAACTCTACATATTCCAAACTTCTCTGCAATTGGTCTTATTTTGTCTATATACTCTAATGGATCTTGGAAATCTTTCTCACTAGGCTGAAAAGTTGGTGCTTCAACTAAACGTGCTTCATTATTTTCACTTTTTGCACTTGGAAACGTTACATTGTTCGTTGGAGAACAAATTTCAGTATTCTTCTGCTTAGATTTCATTTGACATCTGAAATATAAAAACAGAGGAATAAATATTAGCAAGAACATTGTTTAAGTATGATTATAATTTATACAATTATGACTTCACCTCTTCCCATTCTTATTTGAATCAATAGATGTTTTTCTCTCTCTAGAAGTTTTCGGAGATTTTGTTAACTTTTCTGTTGCTGCAGATCTGCTGCTCTGTCTGTTTGGTGTCTGAATTGTAGTTTCACTTTTACACGGGGAAGATGGTTGGATTTCAGAGCTTGGTGCAGCCATAACTGAAGTTGTACTGGACGAAGTAGATGGTAAAGGATTGTCTGCTGACGATACAGTAGAGTTTGGCGGTGTACGAGTTGTAGGCTGCACTGTACCTATAGGAGGACAACGTGCAATTGATGACGGCGGTTTAGTAACTAACTTTGCTCTCAAAAGAACTTTCTGATTAGGCCCATTTGGTCCTTCAGTACCAAGTTTAACAGCTACACCTTGAATTAATTGTTGCCCTTGAACTAAGTTTGGTCCGTTTCTTGTAACTGCTTGCAAAGGTATATAAAATAGTTGACCATCGTTTTCATCATCATTTTCGTTACTGCTTTCTGTTTGGGTAGATGTTTCAGTGCTTTTCTGTTGATTTGTATCTTTCTCCAATGTCTGTTCTTGTGCTTGTGCATTATCGTCAAGATTTACTTGAACAGCTATCGAAGCACTGCAGTTCACATTACTCCAAGTTGTTGTTAATTTATCTAAGGGTAAGACTTGTATATTAGCTAATGTAGCAAAATTCTTAGGCAATTCGAATCTGTTAATATTTAACAATGAATTTGATGTACTTTTCGATTCTACTATTCTATTCTCTGTTTTTGGAAGTACATTGCTAGATGTTTCCTTAGATTCTGGTGTTTGGTAATCATCTTTGTTGGTCTTCTCTACATTCTTATTTGTGTCATTCTCCAGTGATGCATTCGATGACTTATTAAATTCGCGAATTTTGCGTCTAAATGGAGTATTAACAGGAACTTCAGTATCACTTTCAAACGCGTAAACACTACTTTCATTTTCTGGAGAAAATGCATTTGCATTGGGAGTTACTGTTTTACGTTCTTTCACTTTTGGTAAAAATGGTTTTCTTGGTTGAAATATGGATTTCTTTTCGAGCGGTAACTTCTTTTCCGAAGATCCATCGGCCGAACTGTGATCGGACTTTACTGCTGTATCATTGTCTTCCACAGGACTGGAGTCTTTATTTGGCTTTGTAATTTTTCCTTTAATAACTTCTTTCAGATCTGCATTATTTTTGTTAATACTGGTAGATTCATTTTGTTGTTTCGTATCAAGAGTTTGCGAATCCACTGCTGTAACAGGTACGTATTTATTCTGTACACTTAAACGATCTTTCGCACTTGCTTTTTCTGCTAATTTCGAAAGTGTGACATTCACTGGCCTAACTAGATGCTGAATTTTTGTTGAAATGGATAAATGTGAGACATCACTTTTTTTCTCGCACATTTCATATTTAAACATGGAAACGTTCTCCATTTCCAACTTGCTCTCCTCCTTGGCAAGGGAACTTTCGTTCAACCATTTCTCGATTTGTTCGGTTGACATGTTTACCTTTTCTTTTCTCACATGCAACGTTGACAGGGGCATGTCTACAAGGTTTGTGGGAGAAATTTCCGTTTTGTGAAGAGATCCTTTTTCCATACTGGTTATCAATGCTGTTTGTGATTCTAATTCATTGAATACTTCCAATTTCATTTTCCGACTTTCTTCAGATTTAATGCATTCGTCATTTAAAACACACACAGCAGGAAAAGACGTTTTAACTTTGACAGAATTATCCTTAGTTTCTGATTCTTTGGGTGTATCCACGTTTTCCACTTTTTCTGCTTCAATTATTTCCAACTTCTCAGTGGATTTTTCAGAAACAAGAAGATTAACATTAACGTGCGACTGACAAGAATTCAATACTTTCGATATTGCTTTCTTTGAAAACCCCCGAAAAGATTCCTCATCATCTGATGCTTTCGAAAGATCAATCTTTACTGAATGTTCGTCCGTTTGTTTTACAGCTTTATCGACATTATTGTCATTATCATTTCCATTGTCGTTATTATTGCCATTGTCGTTATCATTATCATTGTCGTTATCATTGTTATTTTCATGACCATTTTCAATTTCATTCTCATTTTCGTTTTCATTGTCATTCTCATTTACGTTTTCATTATCATTCTCATTCTCGTTTCCATTATCATTCTCATTTTCGTTTCCATTGTCATTTTCATTATCATTGCCATTATCATTTTCGTTGATGACAGCATTATTATTTTCATTATCATTGCCATTTTCATGATTTTCATTAACAGCAATGATTTCATTTTGTTCGTGAACTTCTTTCTTTCTTTTCAACTTATTAAGTAACATGCCTAAAGTTTCTTCATCAGAATCCGTATTTTCATTAACGATACTTTTCGTTCCCTTTTGCTTTGATCCATTACCTTTTTGAGAAGATGATTTATTCAAACTCTGTTCTCGTTTACGTTTCATTATAAATTTTTCTTTATTGAACCTTAAATTATTTTGAACCTGAGATTTCGATTTGATGTTTATATTGTTTTGAATTTCCATTCGCGTGACTACACTCTTAGAAGAAGATCTAAGAAATCTACTAACAGGTTTATTTAATTTTCCTAAACTTCGTCTTGTAACTGGTCTTGTGTTACTGGTCTCATTAGAACTAACAGATTCCTCATCAGTATCTATTTCACAATACTTCTGAACTCTTATTAGTCGTTTACTCTTGAAGGTAATTTTACTAGTTTTAGTTTTATCTGGTCGTTTATTAGATGCGCTTTGGATAGAGGTAATCTTACCATCTTTAGTTTTATTAATTGCCTTTGTAATTGGCTGTTTCACTTTGGCTTTAATTTCACTTTCTGTTTGTGCAATTTTACGTGCATTTGGTAATTCTGGGAAACTATCCATAGAAACATTATCATCGTTTTCTAAGTCCGGACTTACTAGTTTCCTTCCTAGAATTTCCATGTATACCGCTGCTGCTTCTTTAGTTTTTCTAGACGGTCTCCTACAAAGGTTTTTCGGGGAAATTGTTCCGCTATGAGAACGAGTGATTCTTCTCATTTCAGATTTGCTTCTTGTACATATCTTCTTCTGAACAGTTTTTTGTACCGTACGTTTTACTTGCGGTATAGACTTTTCCGAAGGTTGTTCCTCCTCTTCGTCAGATGTAGATTCCGAATTGGATGTGTCACTGCTTTTCTGTTTTACAAGAACCTTCTTCTTTGGTTTTAGTGGTATAGGTTTTGCTTTTGGAGAAGGTTTCTTTGCCTTATCCGTAAGTACACTACTTCGTAATCCAAGTCTTTTGGTTTCAATTCTTGGCAAAAATTTTCTGGGTGCTAGTTTATTTGTAGTCTTTAAAAGTGTTCTCTCTGTACAAGATCTTGTTCTCATAACACAAGATGTTTTAAACTTATTTTTTATTCTTTGCTTAGCAAGACGCTGTTCCTGATATTTTTTCTTGAGTGCTTGGACAGTAGATGTTGTGGTTTTGAATTTATTGATATTTTTTTGCAGTGTGTTATTCTTTTTATCTGTAATAATCGATTTTATTTTGGTAATAGTTTTCTGGCTTGGATCTGGTTTTTGATTTTCAGTAGATGTACCAGATGAAGATGTAACTTTGTCTGTTGACACACGCGTTGTTTTGGCATCTGATTTGTCCTTTTTGTTACTAACATTGAAGAAATTTAAGCTTGGAGGTAAAATCGATGTACCTAAATAAAGATTTTTTACAGAAATTAGTAACATTGAATATATACAAAAATAATATTTATAAACATAATAGATTTATAAACCTCTGAAACATAAAAATGTTAGAAAATCCTCTGTGTTCGGCCTTTTATGCGTTATTAATTCTGTTATAATTGGTGGTTTGGCTTTCTCTTTGTCCTTAATCGGAGTGTGCGAAGGATTGAAAACTGTGGTTGCACCTTGTGCGAATTTTCTTTGCGCATGTATTTTGGTTCTATAATAAATATTGCATATGAGAAAATAGCTATAAATTTGTAGTTTAATCGTTATTTTATTAAATCAAATATTTTGCAAGTGCTTCAAAGTACCACAAAAGTTTGTACTATAATATTTGTCAATTCTACAAAATGAATGTTTCTAGTTAAAATTTTCATTATTAACTTACCTCTTTGGAGATTCTGATAATGGCTCCATAAGATCCACCAGATCTCCTTCTTTTCTTTTTCTTTTATCATTTCGGCTTAGCACCATTTTACAGAGTTATTAGAACAGATCCCTGTTAAATGATAATAAAAACTGTCACGCACGTTTGTCATTTATTAAATAGAATAAGTTACTATTTTACCTGATTTCTTTCGTCATTGTTACAAAAGATAATATTTAAAATAGCAATAATCAACTCGTAGTTCAAGAAAATAAGAACTGTATCATGACGAAAATAATCGAAAATATCTGATATTACAAAAAAAAGCTCGACAAAGAAACGTGCAATTTTAAGGTTTTTCCCTTGGCACGCTCGATCAGCGTTTCGGTGCAAATTGGGAGTAGGATACAGTAGAATGGCGAAAATTAACAATGTACAATATCACTGAACATCTGTTCCTCTTTCACGCTGAACTACAAATGATTGTTTATTGTGCCAGGTAAGATTAAATACCACGCTCTGATCTATGATTTAGATATACATAGATATGCGCTATAAAACGATATTGATTTCTCAAGCCTTGTTCACATCGCGCACAATGCATACCGTTGCACGACACTGTTCGCGATGCATTAAGTAGTCGGCCGGTCGAAAAAAATACGTAAAAGTGTTTACGAGACGAATTCTAAATATACTTACAAAATTATTATCGATGTAAACAAATAATAATTTATTGATTATTTATTTTCTTACATTACACGAAACGCAAGTGAAATATATGGACATAGAAGTTTCAAATGATCAATATGTATGTAACTTCAATGGAATGTTCATGAAACGTGTACTACGCCATCTATGTACATCGTACTTGAACACGCGTAAGGATATTTTACCATCTTTCTTATGTTTACACTTTCAAAACTATAAATGTTGTACACACAGAATTCATACATATTTAGATATTGTTCAGAATAGACTAAGTAATTAAGCAGTGGTTAATTTATTCTTGTGTCATTAAGGTAGGCATAATTAATTGCGTTCTGAGCGTTCTGAGCGTTCTCGCAATCATTAATAAAGGATCATCGAAGGTGTCGTATTTTTTCTCCATTTGGCAAGGATGTCATTCGTGACATCAAGTTTCGCAATCAGATCACGTATATCTAGGACAATCATTGTTTTTAGTTCCAATAAGTAATCACACTGTATATTTAATTCATATTCCGAACGTTCTGATATTCAACTATCTTTAATAAACTTGTAGAGAAAATCATTTACTTTATCCATTTTATTATTCATGCAGTTAATCATGTGAGAGTACTTTTATGTTTTACGCGTAACTCGTTAAAGTTGAAAAGCAAAAGTTGCTTTATCATTACAAATTTTACAAAATCGTCTTGTACGTATTGTAATACTATTCAAGTTTATATTTATCTGTCCTTTTTTTTTTGACAATGCAAATGCGTGAAAATTAATAGTAACAACTAACTAATCACTGTTTTTGCTCATTCATGTACAGTTATGTAACGAAGTTTAATTATAGATACCGTGTATATAAACAAAATCAAAACATCATGAACAAAAATGGACCACCACCACCTTATGCACCACCTGCTTACTCGGAGGTAATGGGCGGTGTTCCACCTGCCAGTCCTTTTACACCTGCAGAAACCTGTATGTTTGTGCACTATATATACAAATTTAAATATATAAATATATTACATAAGTATGCTTGTCTACTATGTATAGATAGTCGCAGCCAAAAATTATATGTCACATATAAAAATATAATTTATAGTTCTCGGTTGTAGAATTAAAATCATATATAAAGCCTTCACTTGTTTTGGTAAAATGCTATTATGAGTGACAAATTGTTAATTGATTGCTGACATTGTTAAGGAACATTATGTAAAACATTTGTATGTATGGTGTATGATTTTAGCTATGACTCACTATACATACAGAAATATCTTACTTGAGCATATTGGAAGAATAAATAGCCATGTAAGAAAAATAACTAATTATACTTTTTAGATACCAATGGACCCACCATAGTAACAACAGTTGTTCCACTTGGACCAGGTACGACTCATACAATATGTCCAAGTTGTCAGGCAGAAATTGATACTTCAACTAAGACAGAACCCGGTGTGATTGCTTATATATCTGGTGTTGTTATTGCTCTAATGGGGTATGAATGAACATAACGTAATTTGCAATTCAATGATATTACAAGCATTCTTATATTTTTATATTTTCACAGGGGCTGGTTAGGATGCTGTTTGATTCCTTGCTGTATCGATGAATGCATGGATGTTCACCATAGTTGCCCTAACTGCAAAACTTACCTTGGACGTTACAGAAGATAAGGGAACATAATACAGGTAGCCATCCTACAACACGGCATCTTATAACACGGTTTCGCTATAACACGATTCGTAAATTGCGGGAACCCTCCTACAGCACCGCATCCTATAACACGGTTTCGCCCTAACACGATAAGAAAATTGCAAAAACCTTTGTACAACACTGTACTTCTACAGCCGCGGCGAGGCTTGCCGTCTTAAAGATACAATGTTGCCATTGAGATGTATACATTTCTACCGCAGTGGGTGTTGCGGAAATTATTTCTTTTCATCTCCGTGGCCTGAAAACAAAAGTGTCTCACGCTGCTGATCGGCAGTCTGCATCGAGCCACGGTGCGTTAAAGAATAACTTTTTCTTCTTTATTAAATTAGAGTTGCGTGAAATTAAAATAATATTTTTTGCTTTTTTTTCTTTGTTTTGTGTTGTACATACATTTATATTTTTAATAAAAATTAAGTTGTTTATGTAGAATTAAAAAAAAACATTTGTTTTAATAAGTTTTCGGAACGTAACCCCCTTTTTGTACTGACTCTGGGTCTCATACAACATGGTCTCACGCAACACGGCATCTTCTGGGAACCTATCTACCGTGTTTATAGGAGGGTTACCTGTACTAGAATCTCTTTTCAATGCATTTCACTTTGAAACAATTTTGAGATTGGATTATGTTATAACATGCACATAATAATCTAATCACGACAATTTAATGTACTGTCAAGTGCCTTACAGTACCGCCAAGTGTACAAATGAAAATTGCCTTGGTAGCTTTGTTCACAACAAATGTTACACGATATTAATTTTTATATGTAACATATGCATATACGAACTATATTTAGGTACAAGATAATCTCTGAACTATTTTTGGCAATACATCACATTTTTTTATTCGCTACGAATCATGTTTTTTAAAAATGTTAGGAAGTATACAATTTACACAATTTGTATCTGAAACGGATAATTCACTGAATAGTAAAGGTGATATATTAATGATTGTATTTTTAAAATAACATGCATTACTGACCCTTTATGCAGCTAACGGAATTGCGTAGTAGACTCGAATATAAAAACAAGCACTTTGTAAATTACTTTGAAAATAAAATGTCAATTATGGATGTAATGTATTTTGTAAATTATATGACTAATAAAGTATATATTGAATTTTTTGTTTAACTAAATAAGAGAGTATTCTTGATAGTCTATACTAGATGTTTTATAAATGTAAAATATTGTAAGTTAATATGGTTCACATCTCATGGTTGCATATACATATATGTAGGTATGTATCTATATTTGAATTGTACAATGTTTTGTTTAATTTATTTTAAAATTATAGTTTATACTTTGTCTAAAACGATTATTATCTTCAAGGATCATCCTTAATTTCACTTTGTTTGTAACGATTTATTCATTTTATGTGGTCGACTTTATTTTGTTTTCTAAGTGTCTTTACAATTCAGTTATGTATTGGACTTTACTATCTTGTCATTAGAAATGCGTGACGTAGTTTTCAACATCAAACGTTTACTTTCTAATAATTTAAATATACAGTATAATTTGTAGCACATATTCATATATTTCTTTTATAAAAGTATTTTGCAATACATAGATCAAGTGAATAAGGTCGTAATATTAACAGTTACATACCCCATAAGTTGACGTTCTACATAACCTCTATTATCTTTAACTATTACAGAATAAGTGTTCACTTTTATACGTTTTATTTTCGGAACAGAATTTTAAATATAAGCTATACTTATATTATAATTAGATAAAGCATTTTAATTTTCAAGAATATTTTATACGTACATTTATGTTATTAAAAGACTTACATACCGAAAAGAACACGCATGATCTGTCAGAACCTAAACAGATATGTATTTTAAACTTCTAAATATCAACGAAGTCAATTATATATCGAAATAGGTATGGAATTAAAAGTTTAATTTGAATTTGATCATTTTTTAACCTCAATTGAATTCAACTATTCATTATGTTTAGAAAAAAATATTCAGTTATTCGAATTTATTCTATTGTACTTTGAACTGTTTTTATTTGTAATTAATTAAATGTTTCAGATTTACATTAATCACAATGTGGCATAATTCAAAGACACTTTGTAAAAAATATGCATCAAAATGGAGCAACTACGTTTTCTACAATCACCAAAGAGTGAGACATAGTAGTTCAAAATCTACAGTAATAATAAATGATGATGTTGATGATCCACTTCCTAAAGATGCAAAAGTTGTTATTTGTGGTGGTGGAGTTATGGGTGGTGCGGTTGCTTACCATCTTTCACTTATGGGAATGGGTGATCGGACAGTTATTATAGAAAGTGGCAGGTGAATATTCTTTCTAACTTAATTTTGAAATATTCAGTATTAGCACTATGCCGTCTGCACATCTAATCGAGATTCTTTCGTTTGGCGCCGATAGGACTGATTCACTTATATTTCCTTGAATACTTAGTATTTTTCTTTTAAACGATGGGAAGCAAAGCAATCTCCGATGTGTAACGCGACTCCACAAGATTTACACGTTACATTTGTTCTCCTAACTTTTTGTTTTTGTAGCAAGGGTATATTGTATGTATATTGTATATTGTAAGCGCATGGGACCAATGTGGTGCCACCGGGGCTTGCCCGATAGTTTTCGCATGGCACCAACGTCGTGCCACCGGACGGCAAAGTGTTAATACGTTTCGTAAAACTTAATTTATCCGCTCTATTTCTTAAATGTAGAATTGGGGGTGGAACAACATGGCATACTTCAGGATTAGTTGGAGCATTTAAGCCAAGTTTGGCACAGGTCAAGCTTGCTCAAGATAGTATAGCTTTATACAAGGAATTGGAAGAAAAAAGGTTTACCAACTGGCTGGAAACAATGCGGTAGTCTTTCTTTAGCACGCACGAGGGATCGTATGACTGTATTTAGACGAATGAAAGCACAATCCATGTAAATAATTTACATACATAATTAAATTATAAATGAAATGCTATTGTAAATTTATAAGATATCATGCAAGTATTTATATTCTATGTAATTTAAAATTTTCTTTAGATCTCGTGATATTGAATGTCACTTAGTTACACCAAAGCAAGTACAAGAAATATGTCCCTTGTTGCGAGTAGATGATTTAGTTGGTGGATTATGGATTCCAGATGATGGTGTAGGAGATCCATATCAAATTTGTTTAACATTAATAAAAGAAGCAAAAAAGAAAGGTATATTCAACCTTCTATAAGTATAAAAATATATTTAATTTATAGACATGATCAGTTTGTAAATTTTATAGGTGTAAAAGTATTCGAGAATTGTAAAGTTACAAAAGTAGTTACACAAAATGGTAAAATTGAAGCTATTGAAACAACACTTGGTACTATTGAGTGTCAACATTTTGTCAATTGTGCTGGATTTTGGGCACGTAACGTTGGTAAATTGAGTGAACCATATGTAAAGGTAAGTTTAATATAACCATTATTAGTTATAGAGAAAGTGTCTGTATACAAATTATTAATTTTTGCCTAATATCTACTGCTTAGGTACCACTTCATCCTGTTGAGCATTATTATTTACACACACAACCGATCGATGGTTTAGATCCTATGACTCCTGTTATAAGAGATTTAGATGGTTACATTTATTTTCGAGAAAACAACGGGAGATTATTAGCTGGTGGTTTTGAACCAGTCGCGAAGCCGGCATTCGAGGATGGAACAATACCTGGTTAAATATAAATTTTTACTTTTCATTGGTTCGTTATATGTGAGATGTAAATCTAAGAGCAATCACATTTTAGAAAGCACAAAAGAAAGATTTTTACCAGAAGACTGGGACCACTTCCATATTTTACTCGAACAAATGCTTTATAGGATTCCAAATTTAGGAGATGCAGTTTTGGAAAGATTATGTAATGGTCCTGAAGCATTTTCTCCAGATTGTAAATGGATTGTAGGCGAAGCACCAGAAATACGTAATTATTATATTGCAGCTGGCATGAAAACTGTAAGTAGTTTTATACTGTACTATTTCACTGATAGTGAAATATTCATTTACATATGTAATAAATCTTACATAGGTCGGTATATCAGCAGCGGGTGGAGTTGGGCGAGCAACAGCAGAATTAATAGTCAATGGATCGACATCTCTAGATATGTATGAACTAGATGTGTCACGCTTTTTGGGCCTTCATAACAATCGAAAATTCTTACGTGACCGAGTAAAAGAAGTTCCTGGTATGCATTATGCATTGCAATATCCGCATCATGAATTTAAAATAGGCAGAAACTTAAGAATGTCACCAATTTATCCAAAACTTAAAGAAGCTGGAGCTACTTTTGGCCAGGTAATGGGATACGAACGACCAACCTGGTTTCAATTAGATGATTACAAGGGTAGGTCTATTACTATATGTATGCAAACGAAGACATTTATCATTCCAAATTGAAGTTGTCGCATAACGTACGAAATTTGTCTGTGAAATAGTCTCATTGCAAAAGTGAAAAACTGAATTTTATTACACAGATTGCTTTGCTACACAGATTTGGAAACAATTGATGGATTTCAAAGGTATAAGATAGCATACACAAATACATTTAATAAACCACCATGGTTTGAACCGGTACACGATGAATATGCTGCGTGCCGTGAAACAGTTGGGCTTAGCGACTATTCGTCTTTCACTAAAATTGATTTATGGGTAGAATATTATTATATTTATATAAACAATAAATAAATATACAGGTTGAGCCAATATAAATTACTATCTTGACTATTTTCGAAACTATAAATTTTAGAGTATAAATTGAGTGAAGGTTGAATAAACAGAACTTGAGAAAGGTATAATATGTTGTCGACAAAATTTATAAAGTATAATATTCAACGTTAAAAACAACCAGGATAGACACTTCAACATCTATATCTTCTTTTATGATTACACATATAAAAATGTCGTTATTACCGTATAAGATGCTGTGATATTATTATTTCTGTAACTCCTATAGTTCTGAAAACTTTTAATGTAGTACTTTTTATTGGGTCATCCTGCATTTGAATAATAAATAGTATTATAACTCGTGGAATTTTTTAGTCAAATGACTTGGAAGTAGTAGATCTATTGCAATACTTATGTTCAAATGATGTAGATGTACCAGTAGGAAGTATTATTCACACTGGTATGCAAAATGATCGTGGAGGCTATGAAAATGATTGCAGTTTGGCACGTATAGCTCCTAATCAGTAAGTAAGGTACACAATATATTCAAGTTTCGAAATGTAATATACAGTTATACCAATATTCTTCTTCTAATATTCAAGTTACATGATGATCGCTCCCACTATTCAACAAACCCGCTGTAAACATTGGATTAATCGTCATTTACCTGTTGATGGTGCCGTTGCAGTGTCTGATGTAACATCTGCATATACAGCAATCTGTATCATGGGTCCTGCTACTAGACAATTACTTTCAGAATTAACCGATACTGATCTGAATCCCAGAAATTTTCCATTTTTCACTTTTAAGGTAATTATTAACCTTATGATTTTATATATAATTAAAAGCATTTTTACTGTACATCTATTCTTTCCAAAGGAATTAGATGTTGGTCTTGCGAACGGAATACGCACAATGAATCTAACTCATACTGGAGAACTTGGCTATGTTTTATACATACCAAATGAGGTATGCATAAACTTTCCCGGGAACCGAGAAATTCATGTTCCCTTAAGTGTTTCTGTGAACATTAATAATACGTATGATACACATTTACAGTTTGCATTACACGTTTATACAAGACTAGTAGATGCTGGAGTTAAGTATGGATTAAAACATGCTGGTTATTATGCGACGCGAGCGTTACGCGTGGAAAAGTTTTATGCGTTTTGGGGCCAAGATTTAGATACATTTACAACCCCATTGGAATGTGGAAGAGCTTGGAGAGTCAAACTTGATGTAAGTATCCCGTACAAAATATATTTGACAACATCAAACATTTTCATATACTGTAGAAAGCAGTAAACTTTATTGGAAGAGATGCTCTCTTGAGACAAAGAGAGGAAGGTGTAAAACGCAAGTACGTGCAGCTATTACTAAATGATCATGATCCTGACTTGGATTCATGGTGTTGGGGCGGTGAGCCCATTTATAGAAACGGAAAATATTGTGGAATGACAACTACTACAGGCTACGGGTTCACATTTAGGAAACAGGTATCAATACAATGTTCTGAATTGAATCGTAAACGCGTGTGTTAATATTAATTTACTGTAACAAACGTTGTTTTAGTAAATTCTTTGAAAGAGCACAAAAATATGTAAAAACTGCAAATATACATTGCCTTATCTACAAAAGTAATTAATGACAGGTTTGCCTTGGATTTATACAAAACTTCGACTCGCAAGGACGACCTCAAGAAGTAACAAACGAATACGTACTATCAGGGAACTACGAAGTGGATGTGGCAGGTATGAAATTCCCAGCAAAATGCCACCTACATAGTCCAAATTTGCCTACCAAGTTCCCAGATAAGGAAAGAGACTCTTATCATGCAACACGTGATCAGCAAGTTGTGTAACGTCGACAATACAAACTACGAATTGTGTACAAAATAATGTATATAGAAATAAAATCAATAAATTATTTAATAAGTGACAATAATAAATCACTAGTTCGTATTTATAGCAAAAAATTATGTAAACCACAATTTAATTAATCAGCTTTTATCTTTTCATAGCTACAATCCTTAAAAATTACATCAATGTATACTAGTAATTATATACTATATTACAGATTTCCAAATGCACCATACATTCTGCAAGTACTCCCTAAATGACTTACATAGCACAACGTATTAATTTTGGTACTGACTTCATATACCACTTATTCATAGTACATTTATACTTGGTTTTAACCTAGAAAAATTCACTATTACTTCTGAACACCCTTGTTATTCTTGACTCACTCCCTCCGTCATTATGATACGCATTATACTGACATTTGTGCTATAATATTACAATGTCATGGTAACATACTGTTTCAAGTACATTGTTCGAAAGACACGTTTTGTGAGGTTGAATGTTCGTTGCTTTTTCGATCGATGCAACAATATTTTTTTTATTAAAATATTAACATAATAGTAGTCTCACTTATTCTAGTTGAATCGATACACTTAATATACGATTATGCAGTATCTATCCACCAAAAGTTAAACCCAAAGTATAGTACATCTATTCGTACATTAACAACTTTTTACACGCGTTACTTATTAATTACGGTCCTTCATTTTACTGTACACAAATCGACAATGAAAAATAATGCGTCCTATGACTTTGGGATCTCCGGTTCTGGAGTGGATTGTAATTGTTGAACCATACACGATTTAGCAACTGAATCGAACAGTCTGAAATAATGTAAATTGAAAATAGTAAACAATATAGTAGACAATAAAACATGAAATATCAAATCGTTCGAAACATATGAATACTTACTTTTCCATTTCTGGTGCGCAATGAACAAACTCGTGCGCCCAGAACTTGTATGTTGGATTCTTGATAAGTTCAATGAAGGTGATCAGCAAACCCCAGGGATGAGGTCTGTTCACGATAAGTCTTTCCAGTAGGACTCTTGTAATTTGTTCTTGTATCGCTTCAGTGTTAGCTTCAGCAAACAAGTACAGAAGTGTGCAACTGAAATAATGCGTATGACTGTTGGGATACCGTAGCTGATTTGCGATCGCGTTTAAGAACAAATAACGTCCTTCCGTGTCGAGATCGACTGCCAAGTTTTGGAATATATCCATATGTGCAGAATGTGCGATAGTAGACATATTCGGAGTATGCCCTTTACTGCGAATGAAAGCTATAGCTTGTGTACCAACGTAGAGTACTAGGGCGTTCATTAATTGACTATTGTAACGAACACCAGCTTCTTGGGATACTTGTAGATTACTGCGCAGCTCGGAAAGGAACGTAACCGGGGCACGTGCCTTTAAGTATGAGTCTAGCTCCTTCTTGAAACTAAGCGGCTGTATCATGGACGCAAAGTTGGTTAATACTCGTGGTGCATGTGCTATCTCTGGTAGCATGTCGACCTTCAGGTTTGGTGTGAATGGATCAGGTAAGCGCATATTTCTTGGAAACGCGCTTAAAATCAAATTTCTCATTTGTATACAGTTGGGAGGAATTACATCACAGAATCCGTAGTGATAGTCGCAAAGGAACTCCGGGAAATCGTGTAATAACACCAATATCACTCGAAGAGTTCCATTATACAACAGAGTGACAGGTTTTGCAAGTTCGGCATTTCGAAGGAAAGGCGCTAAGTATTTGAATAAATCGATCAAAAGCTGAGCGTACATTCCCCAACATTTTTGTTGCGGTGTAACTGCGAGCATACGTCCGATGAAGACTCTGTGTGAAACTAACTCTAGCCAAGCGTAACAAAATCCTGAAGCTTTGGCCGGTCTAAGTATATGCAGAGTATGACAGAAAGCAGTCAATACTTGGTAATTCACCGCTTCCAGTACTGGTTCGGGCGCACACAGCTCTAAGAAGAGCATAATGAATATTCTGTGATAAGGCAGCTGTTGAAAATCAGTTCCGCGTATTTCATGATCCTGCAGCAATACGCCGGCAACAATTCCCAGAACCTTATTCAGAAGATTAATCTTCGTATGAGTATTTGTACTATCACCCGAATGTTTCACCAAAAGAGCGACCAAACGGACAAATGCGTCCAATGAATGGAAACACTTTGCACGAACGACGGATGGAGCTGCGTTAGTCTCGGCTAAAGCACGATAACACAAGTCGACGCACATCTGTGTGCTCAACTTGAAAAATCTTGTTATGAGATCGTCAGTTTTTAAAATTCCGTGCATGTTCATTTGATGAACAAACATCCCAAAAGCTTTCGTGGGATCACGCGCGTGTGTCGGGTTATGATGCATCGATACCCATTCACGAAGCAAATACTCCGTCTTTTCCATTAATCCGGGAGGGTCATCAAAATCGCGTGCCTGTAAAGACGAACAAATTTTACCAATTGCAAATACACGCTCGTGTTCTAGAAAGCCTGAAAGCGACGGAATTTACTTACCCTCACCTGGAGAATTCCCGAATGTATATGAGCAGTAGGTCCAGCTGGTGCTCTATCAGCTAATACACCTGGATCGTGATTAACGCGCAACGATTCTATTAAATTGGTCAGTCTGAATAATAAAATTCTATAAAAAAAGAATTTCGATTCATTTCATCGTCAAACGAATTGTTATGTAAATCGAAGAAAGTATTTTATTAGATAATAACCCTTCTGGTGGTGCTCTGTGATGGGCCATCCTAGCTAGTATCTCAATTGTGTGGAATAAGTCGGATTCGGTAACGTGTGTAGTTTGTCTTTCATCAATTAAATAAAGTTGCACCAGCTGCATCGCGAATGCTGTTGCCATTGCATTTCCAGAATCCATGGCCTGAGCTAAAGCCAAGTCGTATTGTGGAAGACTAATTAGATGAGATCTGCAAACAACGCATAAAACTCATCCGCGTATACAAATTGAAAAAGATCCTGTTATTAAAAAATGTTTTATTATAAATAATGTACCTTATGAGGTAATCGACAGCTTCAAAGTTATATCGAAATTCTTCCCTGCATTCTGTTAAACAACGAGTAACATGTTTGTTTGTCCACTGCATGCCATAAGCACGCGGATCTTGAAGACACTTTAAAATACGTAAGTGGAGCTCCCTATATCGTAGTATAAATTCGGAATCTGTCACACCACTCGTGGGACCATCCAACAATCCTTCCACAGCCTGAAATAGAATATTGTAAGTATGATAATGTACAAATTATTCGTTGAACATAATGTCTCTACAATTTCAACAACTATAAAATAAGAAATGTGAAACCGAACATTTTGATCGGATCGATAAGTTTATCGTTAATTCTCACACAATATAATTTATTACCTTCTTGAGTAATGCCATAGCAGCGCCTGCATCCCTTGACCTTCGTGTTAAAATAATAGATTCTAGTAGACTATGAAGAGCAGCGTGTTGCGGAGGTGGCGCAGCTGGACCCATTGCAGTAAGTAATACTTCAACATCGGCTGCAAGTTTTTCTAACATTGCTCCCACTTCATCGTTACTTGCTGCTGCCGCATATGCAGCGACCTGTTGTGCTGTTGCTACCGCAACAGCAGGATTAGCAGCAAATGCAGTTACAGCAGTTTCCTTTAAAATAAAAGTGCCCTGAATGTATTCGCATGTGATGCATTTATATGAGAATAAAGATTATATACATATATATATATATACACAATGCTTACGGTAACAGGTTTTGGCATCATTAGAGCTTGAGTATCACGTTCGGAAAGTGGCAAAAACCCAGGAATATTTCTCGCAAATTCTTCATACACAGCCATTTGCTGAGGGGTAACTCCACCTACTTTCAACCTAATTTGTTCAGGCATTCTTTCAGCTTGGTATTTAGCTAATGGATCACAGTATCGTCGTCCCTCTTGACGCGCAATCTTTCGTAATTCAATCTCATTCAACAAACGCTTATCCATTTCTGGAATAGCCTTTTCAATGGCGGTTTTTTGTACAAATGCACAGGCAAGTTCCATATTGTCAGCAGCCACTACATTGGCTGCTTGTTCTGCAAGCTCCTTCTGTTGTGGAGTTGTGCCCATCATCGAAGTGAGGAAAGCTTGCTTTAAGTTTGTACTAATTGACGCTAACACCTAAGAAAAGCAAATATACATGATAGTATCGGATCAAAAATGAATCAGGAAGACAATTATACGGTACGAAATTTTTTCAAAAATATTACCTGGTCACGGCAAGTAATCATAGCCATTCCAGCAGTTAAATTACGAACCATGTGTCTCGCCGCTGTTCTCATTCGAACTTCATCTGGATCTAATGCAAAATCTTTTCTTACAATTTGTTCACTGGTAGTTAGAGCAATTTTAATTGAGCGATCAACAACAGGATGAATCCATTCTTGGATTGCTCTTTCAACAGCTGGCCGAACAAATTGCTTTAAATGCGGATGTGTTTGAAACAATGGTAGCTGAAAGGGAAATTAATTAATTGGAGCGGGCACATATTAAGATATAGAGGAATAGAAGAGACACAGAAAGGAATAAAACAGATATAGAAATCAGACAAAGAACGATCAATACCTGATTATTAATGGTAATGTGCTGAGCAATATTAGCCATGTTTACAGATATATCCATATAATTAAAGCGTGGTTCTGGTGGACCGGTAGGTAAAGACGGTGTCGTATTCGCAGGAGCAGCTTGCGGAACAATTGTTCCGGTTGGAGTTGGGCCAACTAATTCTTCAATAGGCCCTTGCGTTTGCTGTGGATTGTTATTTGCTTCAGATTTTTTATTTGGATGTGACAATTGCGACTCTAAATTTCGTAACTTCTCTGGATCCTTCAAATAAAGTGCAGGCTTTAATTCCTACAAGCGAATATGTCTCAATTAGTATCGTTGCAATGGAATGTATTATGAATGTAATGTAAGAGATTGTATTACTAATAATCTTACAACAACATCAATGTTTAAATTCTTGCAAAGCACTTCGATTTCAAATTTCAAGTTCAATTTCAAATCAGGTTCTTGATGCAGTTCTGCCAGCACATTCATGATTGCCATTGTCCAAGGATTAGGTGGACGAAAAACACGACTTTTTGCACAACTTTCAAGTACTTTAGCAACAAAGGGAACCACATAAAGGAGTTCTTGATTGCCTTTATGATATGCTTCAACAAGTAAACCTTTTACGTCTATATCAATCTGATGAAATAAAACAGAAAGTAATGTTTATGGTTCTCACTACAACAAAACAATATATACGAAATTATAAAAATTGTATACGATACCTGTAAAATAGGCTTATTTCTGCCAAGAGTTAACATTCCTAACCAATGACCTAAATTTTTTAAAAGTGTTCGGTCAGAAAAATTTGCTATTCCTTTATCACTTCGTAATAAAACCTATAATAAAATTTAGATAATATTAGAAATGTTCTGGATTCGATTGAAAATTGATGCGCGCGCGGTAAGTAGAATTTCTCAAATACCTTTATGTTTCTAAACGTCTCCCTAGTGACCAGTTTATACACCTCAGGTAATTTTAAACATTCCAAAAAATTGGAATATAAAGCGTGAAACCCTAATTCTACGCTAGCTCGTTTCATTACTAGATACTGAGCCATCCAAGGCCAATATTCTTCCGTGACAATTTCCCGAATTTCATCACATTTTTGCTGCATATTTAATTGGCTAAGATTGTTGAAAATGAAGGCCGTCTTATCTTGTAGAGCCTCAGGTGGTGATGTTATCTTTTCTTCTTTATCTGTGGCCACCAATAATGTATCGATATTTGTTGCATTAGCAATGGAAGGCTAAAAATAAATAGACAATTTATAAACTTTAATAAAAGGATATGCATTTTAGAATTAATTCATATAGAATTTGTATTTCACTTACTCTAGCTGAAAGGGATGCGGTCGGCGTTGTAGATGATTTTGTTTGGGTAGTACTGGTTGTTATGGTAGTTGTTGTAATAGTCTTATATGGTGTGGTAACAGGTGCTAACATAGCTGCTAAGGTTTTTGGGAGAACCGGACCTTGAGGTCTCGTGGGAGGCTCCTGCCCCTGTAATCCATATTCTATGTACTCGATTAAATGTTGTGGGAACTCACTGAAATGCTGAATTGCCCTGACGTGCTCACAATATGTTTGGTAATCTTTTAAACGGCTCTTGAAACGATCCAGAGCAGTTATGCCAAAATAATACATCTTGCTGCCTTCTGGTTTCCGAAGAGCATCCAATACAAATCTCAGAGCCAATCCAAGCGTCACATAGCTATTAACTAATCCTCTTTCAATGATTCCACCAAATAACTGTGCTGTGATTTGCAATTCCTTATCGGGATATTGAGGAAAAAAGCGGTATTCCTCGAACAAGTTTCGTAGCATACAATTGAACACTTCCCGTTCTCTCTTACTACCAGAATCTTGAAATTTTTTCAACATATCTAGAACTTCGTCAATTGATAAAGTAGGGTGTGGCGGATGATTGTATATACGTTGAAAATAGCTATTCGCTTCGTCCTCGATTTCTTTGGAAACATTTTGTGCCATGTCAGGAAATAAGTTCGACGTTTCGGGTATTCTTGCCTTTTCAATGCCTGTTGGTGGCCCAAGGCGACCCAGACTTCCAATTGTTGTACTGCCAGGAAGGACAGATGGCCCTTGCGTTCCAACTGGCCCTGGATGTAATTGAGAAGATACTGGCAAAATTGGAAATGAACTTGGAGAAGGTCCCATAAGGCGTGAAGGAGAGCCAGGTGCAGACACCAAAGGTCCAATAGCACCAGGTAAATTGAACGCGGAACTGCTTGGAGGACCAAGGCTAGACCCCAAATTCATAGATGCAAGACTCGAACTTAAATTTCCAAGTGGGTCTACTTGCTTAGACGAGAATAGCTTGAAAAATGAAGTATATTTTAGTATGCAATAGCGTAAATTAGTGTTGTACATACAACGCTGTTAATATCTACCGGTCCTCCTAACGAAGCTGGATTGAAAGATTCTAACGCTCGATGTCTTAAAACTCCTGGTGGTGGAGGTCTACTCATTGTACTCTTACTTAACATGAGATTACAGTTTTGTACCATAGTCATTATTGCATCCGAACACTCTTGAGAAACACCCCTGTAATATAAATTTGAAATTGAACGATTACTTCGAAGCATTTAATACATTTAAAAACTAGACAAATTTTATATACCCAGTGCACACTTGCAAACAAGCAAGCATAGTTGTTAATGTCTCTTGAGGAAGTTGACTTGCTTTTGGAACCGTGATATCCTCTTTTATGCCAGGTCCCATCACTTGTGGGCAACGCCTTTGTAAAAACTTTACACAAGCGGTAACGAAAACTTCGCCCTGTTCTCTGATTTTGTCTGTTAGCCATTTTTCTAATTTCAAGTATTCTCTCCGTGAAGCCAAACAAGCCAAATCAATAACAAAAGGGTACGACTGAGCAGTAAGTAAGTGACTCAACGCTTTCAGGTCTTGAGCAACGTCCAGGATGCGAGATAGCCGAGTTTGATCGTGATCTCCGCGTATATACCATTCCGCCATGGCATGCATTATAATGGATTTTATTTTAACAGCATTTCCGTGCCACGCATGATGCAAAATGACAGCAGAATTCGGATGATTTCCGAGAAAAATAGGCATTAACGTGCTAAGTAATTCTTGTCTCAATATAGTAATAGGTGCATTAATTTGTAATAACGCCAATACAAGAACATCAGGGCAGTGTTGAATCGGCCATTTAAATATTTCTTGAACTGATACATAAAGACCTCTTTCTGCCATATGTAACAGTAATTCAACAACATTCAAAGATCTCCATGTTTGTGCTTCCTTACTATCACTTTCTGGCGCAGCTTTCAACACATCCACGGTTACAGAGTGATAAGGATAGTCAGCGAAACAAAATATGTCTGGACACTTCAGAATTTGTTGTACTAAAGAAAATTGTCCTTCCACGTTATCCCAATGACGATAAAAAAGTTCTACAGGAAACATATCGGGTAAGTATCCTTGATGTTGTAATCCCAATCTTAAGCCAGTGATTAATAAATTCAATCCCTGCCTATCTTTAATAACAAATTCAGCATGGTCTAATTTAACTATCACTTCATTCCAAGATAGTGTAGATTGCTGAAAATGTAGTGAAGATTAATATACAATTGATCCTGTACATAAGTAATTATTAATATCATTACTGTTAATATTTTAACAATTAAAAAATTTCTAAATGTGCTTACAATTTCTTTTAAAGCTTGAATAAACACTTCAACATTCCAAGTGATAGGAGGAACATTATCTGCAGACTTTTCTTTATTTGCGTCTTGCGTCGCTCCTGAATTACCCCAATATGATTGTAAACCTCCAGCATCGTCGAGATTACTACAAGTACGTGCCATATGACCTAGAACTCGTGCAGCACATGCTGGTGATATTTCTCGAGCACCTAGGCCAGCTAAGGCTGATCTACACTCTTCAACACTGCTAGTAAATCCATATCCTAATTCCATAATCAATTCTACTAGAGAATTTCCATCCTAAAATATATAAATTATAAAATATATTAGAATTTAATGTTCGATTTAATATAAGAGTTATGAAGCAACGAACATAATTAAGTTGTACCATTTGATTGACAGCCATGTTTAATTCAATTTTGGCTTGCGGAGTTTCCCCGTTGTCTGGATACAAGAGTGGTGCTAGCACCACTGGTACCAGCTCACGGGGAAAATCGCGCTTTAAATTCTTGAGAAATTTTTCCTTTGCTTCTGATGAAAGGCCAAATTGATTGGCTGTGTATAAAGCTTGAGACAATATAAGGTGTAGAACTTCAGGTAATGAATCGTGTAATCCTTCCTCGTGATGCTTATTGCTCGTCTCAGAGTTGATATAATTTTTAATCAACTCAGGCAGCTGTTTTTGCACGTGCTCTAGGGCTAATGCACAAATTTCAGAATTCTCAGAATGCAGCAATGCAATCGCAAATGCAACTTCTTGTACCAGAGTTAAGCCAAGTACCTTTTTTAAACGTAAAAAAAACTTTGGCGATGGGTTCAAAGTCTGTAAAAGTGAAGTTAGCTAAAATTAATCCTTTTTATTATACAGAATATTACAAAATAAAAGAACTGTTTATATATATATATATGTATATATATATATATATATATATATACATATATATACATACATATATACACACATATACATCCATACATACAAATACACGCGCGCGCGCGCACGTGCATACATACATACGTATGCATGCATTGTGTGTGTATGTATATATGTATGTACGTATTTATGTATTTATATGAACACTTGTAATGATGACCTTAACCTAAATAAGAAGTAAAATAAAAAAACCTTTTGCTGGTGAAATGGATGATCTATAGCAAAGCACAGATTAGAAATAAAAGAAGGTTTGCTAAGAAGATTAGTACACTCTTGCTTCAGAAGTTGCACTTGAAAATAATCTTTCGCAGTTGATTCCGGTGTTTCTCCTGTTGAAAAATCGATGCACGAGAGCAAAGAGCGCAGCAAGTGTCTGTCTGCCTCCAGACCCTTCCACAGCACCAACTGTAACACAATAATGTGTTTTAAAATAGGTTAAACTATTATTATATTAAATATCTATGTATATAAAAATAAATGTATAGGCCACAAGTTCTGTCATATAACTAGATTTACAACAATAGAAGTATGAAAAAAGAAGATTGAGGTACATACAAAAATAACTAAGGGCAAAATGAAGTACATAAATATTTATTTGTTGGCTACGTGACTACACTATTATGATTGATGACTGAAATGTGTACGCTAAGAAACCAAAAAGAGGTTCATCGTTCGAAATAATACGTTGGAACGGATACAAATCACGGAAAGAGGCTAAGTTCAAGGTGTATTTCATGCCGCGTGAGTACTAAGTTACCAATAATTATAAAATAGGCGAGGGAGCTCCGGCATAAATTCGCAGCTAATTCTTATAATGGACAAATTTTTCCTAATGAATGGGACCAAATGAAATCGGCAATAATGTTCACGAAGCATATTGCGCTGTTTCGAGGACGGCGTGTAATGAACAGAAAGTGGAAGGGGTGGGCATAAGAGATGCGGTAGTACAACAGGTTTTTTGTCTACTTACATCTGATATTTCTTGGCAGCTGTCCCGAAAGTTTTTCTTATTTAAATTCGCAACCAAATAACTGATTTGTGACAAAGTAAAAGACAACGAGTCCAGGTTCATAGTTCCATGAATACGACCTCGAAAGCTTCAAACGTGTTTGAAGCTTTCTTCGGTATCCACGAATTGCCTCCCCGGAGTCTCTCCTCGAAGCATGAAGCATGAAAACTACATTGGCACAGTCCTGCGACCAACATCGGGATTAATATTTTAGAATACAATTTCAAACCAACGTCATGGCGAGCACAACAAGATAATACTGAAAACGTAACACCACTCCAAGATCACACCATACAATCAGTCACACTCTACTGGTCTCTTTTCCATCTACTTCGGGTAGACCACTACTTCTACACGACAGCCGGTTCGGTGTTTCTAAAATCGCCGCTAGAGTGCGTTAGACATTCGTACTAAAATTTATCTTTGAAATAATATTGTAAGTTACAAAATTCGTATTTTATATTATTATATCTGTAGTTTGATCGCAATTGGTGTATATATTTTTATGCATTCAATCACGTATAATATTTTGCTTCTATATCGATGATATTAGAAACCGTATGCGATAAACAGTAAAATTAGATTTGTTTAGATTTTGATTAAATTAATTCTGCTGACAGGCTGACAAATCTGAGCATTGCTGCACCTTCAGTCGTATGAACTTTACTAGGATATGTGTATTGTATAAAAATAATACAACTTATACGTATTTCATATAACATATACACTTTAGTGCTAACACCAAATGTGTACGCAAAATGAAAATTGATCAAAATATTTAATAGTGTGTATACGCATAAAGTATGTTTTTATTCAGGCATTTTATAGTATATTATTGTCAAATTTATTTATATTTATAAATCTTAAATTGAACATGTATTTGTGGAATATATTAGAGAATTCTATCTTACTCAAGTATAGATCATATGTAGCGTTCCATCATTAATTAACATCGTATGATTCAAATGACAAGCGCAACGCTATCAAGGAGTAGACATTATTTCTTATCTGCAGACGATTCTGTAACTTGTCGTGGTCAAAGATGAACAAAGAGAAGAGTACATATTATTAGATGTGTCTTGAGATTATGAATACGAAAATACGACGATGACTGAAACAAAAAGCGATCCAGTATTTTTTGTACGACACGCGCAATTCGGATGAGACAACGTGACGCAGAGGAAGATAGAACAAGTTTCTTTTCGCCCTGATTGGCCAATGATAGTGCTGCCCTCACAGTCAAAGTTTGTTAGCTTTGGTTCTATTTCTCTTTCTTATTCGCTTATTCTCTTTCTGATTAGTTAATCTGGATAAATATGTACATAATGCATGTGCAAAACTAAAATGATGGGTAAAATTACAACGCAGTTACAGAGACTGTATGCAGACCACTTCAGACCACTTACAATTGCATCGATGAGGGACTTTTCAACTTGTACAATAGGAATTTTCGGATGTAAATCTTCCTAGACATATTTTTCAGCTTTCATTTTTAATTATTAATCCGAAATGGCAACATCTACATCAATACAAAAGTCGTATGAAAGGAAAAAGGTGAAGGAAAAGCTGAGGTATGTGTTGTTTTTAACATTGTTTTATTAAGAATGTATCTTGTAACTGAAATGTCAAGGAAACAGCTTTATGATGAATCTTACAAGTTTATTTATTAAACTTCTTAATTAACTTTATTTTTGTTTAAGCAAGGCACAGGTGCAGTTAGCAATAATTAAAAAAAAGAGATGTAACGCTAAGGCTCTTGAAATTGTTGAACAGCTCTTAGAACCCAACATTGATGATCAATGGCTTTTACAGAATGTAAGTAATCAACATTACATCACATTACATTATTATTACATTAATATAAACTTTTATAGTTGAAGTATATTAACAAGTGTCATATGGAAGATGTGATCGAAGAAAGGGCTGTCATTAAATTATGCGGCTATGTGTTATGCTCGAATGCATTGACAGTAGTCATTAACCAGCAATACCATATTTCCACGAAACGAAATAAAGTTTACGATGTGACACGACGTAAAAATTTCTGTAGCTCGCGCTGTTATGGTGCTTGTAATTATCTTTTGGAACAAATGCTGACAAGCCCTCTTTGGCTAAGAGATAAGGAAGAAATACCAGATTTTAAAGTTTTGCCAGCTAAAGATGTATTGCATAGAAGTAGTCCTGGAGATGAAATTCAGGTGATGGATACAACTGCGATATTAAATCCTAAGAGTGAAAATAATATAGGCTGCAATGCAACGTGTACAAATTTGGAAGAAATCGAAATTACAGAAGCTCTGGCTAACAAGTGCTCAATAGCTCAAGCAGATAATCAATCTGATATAATAGTTAATAACAATATAAACATTAACACCACAGAAATAAATAGTAATGGCAAAACTTACAAAGATCAACTTGCGAGAGATTCTGTTGATACTTGTGACCATACAAAAGATGAATTATATAGTTTAAAACATACAACTGATGATATAAAACAGTCTATAAGTGATATGACTACACCTAAACCTATTTTACAAAATGATATTGCATTAAATATAGAAATTCAAAATAGAAAAGAATCGCATACTAACATTACTTATGTGAATGATGATAAATATCAAACTGAAAATAATATTGGAGTTCAAAATGAACTAACAAATACATTAGCGACAACATGTAACACAGCAGTTGTTAAAGAAAACACGCTTACTAATAATACAAATGATTTAGAAAATGTAGAAAAGTGTAGGTCTAAGAAGCACAAACAGAAAAATCGTATTAAAGAGAAGCAAGTACATGAGTTTTATAATTTAGCAATGCACATTGAACAGAACATGAAAGAATGGATTAGTGAAGATACCATTACTTTACTATTAGGGGACGAAGAAATAAAAAATAAATTATTAGAGAATATAACTCAACATGATAAATATTTACACTTGTGTAAAAAATTAAGTAAATTGCAACTGGAAGATGAAAAAGAACACGAAGATTTAATAAAAAATACTCTAAGACCTATGCCACATTTCTCTATCCTTCAAGAAGAAGGGAAAAAAATGGAATTAAAAGTAAGTTTAATATAATCAATTATTTAATATAAATTAATAGGAATAGTATTATTTTTAGGTAAAAGCATATCTCAAAGGAGATATGGTTATAGAAACACCTGAACAAACTAAGAAGAATGGAGAACAGAATGATGATTTTACTGCTGTTTTACCACTGACAGATGCGCATGATTCTAAAGCTCTTCGACGTCGAATCTTTTTGGATAAACTTTATAGAATGTAAAATCTTTATGCTCTATCGTATTATATAAATTTTTACATCATTTTCTTTTACATTACGAATTTCTTTTCTTTGCAGATTACCAGACTTGTTACGAGCATTAGCTGGTAGTATGTCACAATATACGTGCATTAATAATAGGAGTGTTTTAATTAAAGCATTAATCAACACTTTTTCATTATCAGCTAAAAATATTATTTTTAAAACTGCTGAATGGACACTTGTGGGTCTTATCATTATTAAAATGTAAGTATTTTAAACGCATTATTATAAATTATATATTATTTATTTTTTAATATATTTTCAGGTTGAGCATGATAGATCCACAGTTGAAAAATTTACTGTTATCTAGACGGGCGTCGATGTACATATCAATGATATTAATGTCATATAAACTAGATTCCAATTATCTAGACAGAGTAGTAATGGAGCTAATCAATGTTACAAAAGTAATTGACACAGATAATATCATAACGTGTTAATCTCCTTAAAATTATTTGCATCATTAGCATTTTTAATGTATGTAACACTAGAAGCTTTTGAGTGGTATTATTATTGTATAATTAATATGATCATTTCTATATTTACCAAATAATGGGAGTAAAATGAAAATAGAAAATACATATTTCCATGTTATTTTTTACAGTCGTATGAAAATATAAAATTTATATTACTGTTTGAATTCGTAATTTACGTATGATGAAACATGTACAGATTAGACTATGTCTATTTGTAAGTCAAATTATTAGACCGGGTTCGTCAATGTTCTATATATTAAACCTTGAATTTTGCGATTTTTACAATGAAGACGGTGTGGGAACACCAGTGAGAGGCGAAGGTGGACAATCAAGTCCTAATGTATCTATTTGTGGAGTCGTTGCTAATTGATCCTCTGTAGAACGACTTCCGATTTTTTCACGTAAAGCCTCATAGAGATTATGTACAGCTTCATTATGCTTAAACAATGAAAACAATAGTATGAGAATATAAACTTAACACGTATAACATAATAAGAGTATATACATATAATATGTATACGTAATACTCTTACAATATCCTTTTTAAAAAGAGTATGAAGATACCTGACTAGTTGGTTGAAGTGCTTTCATTAATGTGTGTAATCGTGTTGGTGGTAATTTTGGATAAATATACCAAAGCAATTTTAGTAAATGACGTGTAACATTATCTCTCGCAAGGCCAGCTAAGAAAAATTCGTCAAATATAACTGTACAGAATGACTCATTTGAAAATTCATCAGCCATGTTTAATATTAGCAATGATACCTGCGAAACCATATGAAATATTTTACCATCCTACTTGATACAATTGTAATACATGAGATGCATATTTCCAAAGTATATGCTTTTAAATTTTACTTTACCAATGTATGTAAAAATGGATCTTCGAATGCACGTTGTGCTTGACAATTTGGTAAAGTAGCTAAAACCCTCATTAATCCTCTGGCATCGCCCCTTGCCCTTCCAACACCACCACCTCCTCCTACATGTAATGCATAATACATGGATAAAACAGCAGCAACTCCTGAAAGTTGTGCATACGCTTGACAAGCATCAGGTGGTGGACCAGAATGTTCTATGATAGCAATTGCGCTTTCTCTCTCATCAGGTGGAAGTTTACAGTTCAGTTGTCTTATTTGATCATCTACCTGAAAAATAAATTATTTATCCGTTAATTATGCTTCAAATATTTAAAATATATAAAGCATTGCTTTACCATTAAAGACATAAGTGCTGGTAGGAACTTTGTAACAACTTGACTATCCAACTTTGGCTCTTTGAAATCTTGCGAATCAATCATTTGCCAAGCAGACAAACCTAATGCTAGCATTCTTAGCAGCAAAACAAGGACTGCATTTTCTCGTGGCAACGCTTCACCATTTATTAAATGTAGTGCAATTTTAATAGCACTGCTAGCAAGGAAGTTTACTGCATATGGATCGCATAACGTCATACTTAAGTCACCTAATACTTGTTCTTGTCCTCTCTATAAAAAACTATACATCGTTTAATTTTTCTATCTTAAGAAGTAGCATTGTCAGATATGAACAATCGATTTTATACCTTAATACTATCCAGAAATCCTTGTAATTCACGGGACCTTTTAACATCAACATTCTTCTCTCTGATACATGCATCCAAGCACCAAGTAAATTTATGACATGGATCAACAGATATAATGTCTTGGACCTGAATATTTATTCGATAATATAATATTTATTTTATATAAATTAATCTAATATAATACAATATACTGACCTCTAAATCGTGTAAAGCCATTAATAATTCTGCTCTTAAGGTACAATAATGTATATTCTTTGTACGTAAAAATAATGTCCTCAGAAATTGTAATACCATGTCATATAGTTTTACACTATGTCCAATCATATGGGCCAATTTTTGTACAACTTCACCTTGTCGTCTTACCTAGTTACATAAACCATATAATTTTTTAATGATTAAAGCTTCTGTATTATTTAACTGTCTTTCCAAAGAAATTTCAACTTTTCCTTTAACATCTTACTTTTAATAGGCAAGTTAAAAATCCAAATATGTATTGAACAGTGTCATTTATAATATACCTTGGGAGAAGGCGTGAAGAAAAGAGTATTTAAATTTCTATGATCAAATAAAATTTGTTCCTTTTCAATAATATATCTACTGAACAATGGAGAAACCTCATCTCCAAATAAACTCTGATTGTCTTTCCAGATTTGCCGTTTAACTTCTGTATCTGCGTCATTGTATAATTCTTTTTCTCTAACAAGTACTCGTAAATATTTATCTTCTATGTGTGGTGTATTCCTTAAAATACACATAACAACAGGCCTCAATGCTGATACTCTTACAGCTGGAAAACTTTTAGATAATAATTCTTTTAATCTTCTGTCTCCCGATGAACCTTTGTCTGCTCTTTCTGTTCCTATTTCATTGATCCTTTTTATCAATTTTTCTCTTAATTCTTCAAGAACCGATGCATGAAAATCCAGTCTTCTCACACCGTGAAGATCAAGTAAAGGTAACATAGGCCGCAATGATGGCAGTAAAATACCATTTTCTAACTGAAATTCTTCTATCGCTTTTAACGGATCTGTACAACTTGTCAATGCATCTCTTAAAAAAACTTGTCCAGGTATACCAAGATCCTCCAAACCGTTTCCACCTTCACAATTATTTTTTACAGTATTCATTCTGATCCTCTTGAATATGCTATTTTCTCATGAAAGCTTTTCGTATTTATTATACGTGTTTACAACACTATGTTGGTTATGCGAGTGTCATAACTTATCTCACAATAATAAATATATTCTCCAAACATTTCTCATTTTAAATTTATGTTTATAAAGTAATATTTATTAAACTTAAGCTCTACCTGTGCTTTGTTTTGATCACTTCATACCACTATGCTTTATATCGTCCGAAATTGACGCAATTTCTTCCTACAACTCCAATGCTACAATGAATCCATCGGTAGAAAATTTATGTACACACACAGGCGCGCGCGCATGCGCGCGCGAAAAGAGAGAGGGAGAGAGAGAGAGAGAAAAATATAGTTTATAAAGATTGTAAATAACAACTAATTTCTTCGTATGTATAACAATATTACATATTTTGTAAGTGTAACTTCATGCTCTGTTCATAGACGCTACAGCAAAAAGTAAATTATGAACACATAGAAATAAGACCTGTATACTACATAACACGTTGTCCTCTCCTCCTTGCGAAGTATAGGTGTTTTGTACATATGTATATGTACGCGTAGTAGACACGTTTTATGCGGTTATACATGTATATGTATGTACATACAGTAATGGGTGCTACTCCTGCACACCTTCAGGCCGTTGCTTGATCCGTTAGCGAGAGTCGACATAGAAATTTTGTTTGCTCTGATTGGTTAATGATTCACTACTGAGACAGGTTCCTCTGCGGATCGGATACGCAGCGAAGTGGTGGGGATGTGCGAGCCAGCTTAGGGAGCACGAAAAGTGTGCAGGAGTAGGACCCATTACTGTACTTGTTGTGCGACTTTCACTTCTTAACTTGGTTTTGTTAGTTTGCGATATTTATATTGTGATAAGAGTTACAGGAATTACGAATTTTGCTATACAACATATGACATACATAGACGTATATATCCATGTAATGCATATACAGACGGAAAAAGTATTTTAATATCGTTCTTGTGGATTAGTCATTTATTTAAGTTTTTATTAATAAAAGTCAGTGGTAACAACGTATATATAATTAAAAAGTTTGTAGAACAGTTCAAGCATGTAAAAGATCTGAAGGAAGATTTATATAGACAAGAAGATAACCTTATTTTTACTGTCTATAGATGTAGTTAATTATTTACAAAATTTCAATACTTTCACTTTTTTACCGCTCTGAATACATACATTTTGAATACGACAAATTCTTAAACATAATCATCCATTTTAAATATGATGTCTACAATGTCATTATTTGACGATAACGAATCATCATATTTATAAGAAAACGAAGTTTTAAACAAAAAGTAATATAATTAAAGCGGATTTGCCTTTGAAAAAACTTAGAATTAGATAATCTAAAAAGTAATAAAGATGAGTTCTCATCATCACTTAAATCCATTGTCTGGTGATATAGAACACATTAATCATCTCTCTGATGACATTGGCGCCCTTTATCTTTCCGATGACTATTCAGATGTAACTTTAATTGTTGGTGGACAAAGATTCAATGGTCACAAAATCATATTAGCCGCACGTAGTCAATACTTTAGAGCTCTTTTATTTGGAGGTTTAAAGGAATCAACGCAACGAGAAATTGAATTAAAAGATGCCAATTTGGCTTCGTTTAAAGGTTTATTTGAATATATATATACAGGACGTATGTCTCTTACAGATAGACGTGAAGAGGTATTTCTTATTTTTTTGAAATTAATTTTTTAAATTGTAAACAAATTTGTTTAATGTTCTATTCTTTGCAGGTGGTTTTAGATATTCTTGGATTGGCTCATCTTTATGGGTTTTCAGAACTGGAGACCTCAGTTTCAGATTATTTAAGAGAAATATTAAATATAAAAAATGCCTGCCTCATATTTGATGCAGCATTTTTTTACCGAATAGAATGTCTTACAAGGGTATGGACATGATGTCAAAACGACATCCTATAGAATGTTTGAACATAGAAGAATTCTATTCTAGGTTTGTCAAGGTTATATGGACAAACATGCTTCCGAAGTGATACAACATGAAAGCTTTTTGCAATTAAGTGCTGCTGCTTTGAATGAGCTTGTTTCAAGAGATTCATTTTATGCGCCAGAGATTGATATCTTTTTAGCTGTACAAGCTTGGGTAAAGGCAAATTCTGATACTACCGATAAAAGTGTTTTAGGTAGGATAATATTAAAAATAGATGTATATAAGAAGTAAAAGAATAGAGAAGGAAATTATTCACTTAAATATATTAAAGGTTTCCATGAAAGTAACACAAGTAATTTTATAGATAAGGTACGATTAAGCTTGATTTCTATTTCGGATCTCTTGAATATTGTTCGACCAAGTGGATTAGTTGCTCCCAACATAATTTTAGATGCAATTGCTACAAAAGTACAAAGACGAGATTCTGATCTTACTTACCGAGGTCGATTACTTATAGACGAAAATGTTGCCCATCCAATGGATGGGGCTCAAGTTCTACAGGGTGAAATGCGTAGTTATTTATTAGATGGGGATACAAGCAACTACGATTTGGAGAGAGGGTAAATGAATAAATGAGTTTCATATTCATAATCATTCAAGTACAATTTTCCCTTTTCTCCAGGTATACTAGGCATACAATCACAGAATCACAGGAACATGGTATTTTGATTAAGTTGGGAACTCAATGTATTATTAATCATATCAAGATGTTGCTTTGGGATAAAGACATGCGCTCATATTCTTACTATATAGAAGTAAGTAAAACGAGCTATGTTAAATAGATAGTTATTATGAGCACGAATAATTATTTTATTTCTAAATAGGTGTCTATGAACCAAAAAGATTGGGTGAGTGTTATTGATCACACAGAATATTTATGTCGCAGTTGGCAGTATTTATATTTTGAACCTAGGGTAGTTCTATATATTCGTATTGTTGGAACAAATAATACTGTAAACAAGGTAAAACTTTATTCTTACTTCTTGCTTGAAGGAAAAGGAAACATTCGAATCACTTCCTTTATGCTAATTTTCCTTAGGTTTTCCATGTTGTAAGTTTTCAAGCCTATTATACAAATCAAACAGAAAAACTTTCTAATGGGTTTGTTGTTCCAACTCGAAACGTTGCTACGATGGATCGTAGTGCTACTGTTACTGAAGGTGTTTGTAGGTATGTAAAATATTATATTTTATCTTTTTCTCTATAATAATTGTTTTTTTAATTTTAGAACAAGAAATGCTTTATTAAATGGTGACATCTCAAATTACGATTGGGATAGTGGATATACCTGCCATCAGCTTGGTTCTGGATCTATTTTAGTACAACTTGGTCAACCATATGTCATAGATTCTATGAAGTATGTATTTGTAATTAACACTATTAAAGGAGTGTTCTCTGATTAATATTTATTTGTTATTTAGATTATTGTTATGGGATTGTGACAATCGTTCGTATTCATACTACATAGAGGTATCTGGTAATTGTTGGAATTGGACTCTTGTTGCTGATAAAACTAGAGAAGTTTGTCGTTCTTGGCAAACCATTCATTTCGAACCACCACGTCCCGTTGTCTTTATACGCATTGTTGGAACATTTAACTCGGCAAATGAGGTTAATATTTATAAACCTTAACAAGCTTGTACAGAGCGTCCGATTATGTTTGTCAATTATTTTAAAGGGCGATTCGATAATCCAATGTAATACGAAAAAAGGAGTGACGCTTTTACTGTAACAGTTTTGTTTTTAACTTACTAACTATTGAAGTCTACCAACAGCAATGTATCACCTTTTAACATGATTTACATGTGCCACTATTAACAAATCAGAAATTCTTAATCGTTAGTAATTTATAAACAAAACTGTTACAGCTAAATCGTTATTCCTTTTTCAAGCTTAAATCGACTTGTAAAATCACTTCTCGAATATTTTTGATACACAATGATCTATATTTAAGATAGTTCGAAGACCCTATGCATATATAGAATATATCTTTCAAATATGAAAACATTAAGGAATGAAATCGTGCTTAATATATATTATTTAAACATAAACAACATCTATTACGATCTATACTTTATACTTTAGGTTTTCCATTGTGTTCATTTTGAATGTCCGGCTGAGGTAAATGATAAAGACGTAGCTAAATCTCCAGTACATAAAGGAAAACAAGCAACACCTACTGAATCTACGCTTTCAATAGCAACACCTCCGCCAGAAACAACTACAGAAGCAGTAAATCTTGATCACGAAGAACTAAATCCGAATTTTAATAATGTTTGTTCATAGTTTACTAATTCTTTAGAAAAAGAACATACATAAAATTCTATCAGTTTTAATTCAACAATGCGTTGAATCTCAGTTTTCAATATTGTATATGTTAATTACATGTGTTAAGTACCAACAAATTTGTATAATATTAAGTAAATTATTATTGTAAAAATAGGTGTAAAATACATTTGATTGAAGTACTAATTTGATTGAAGTACTAATCTCAATTCGACAAACTGCACCTTAGTCCATGTACTCCTTACTTCCGAAATCAAAGGAAAAAAAACCAGTTAGTTCGCATGAAATATATTTATTTAATACATTATATGTATATGTATGTGTATATATATATATATATATATATATATATATATATATATATAATATTAATTCTAAAAATTAAATATTAATAGAAATTTCATACATTGAAAGAAATATTACAATTCGTTAAATAAATTATTTTGAGTAACTGTTTGTTTTTCTACTGTAACATTTAAATATTTTGAAAAAGTTATTAATCATTTATTATTGAACTTATCAATATTTCGATAAATTTAAAATATATATAGTAAACAGGTAATTATAATCATTTAATTAAGAATTTATAATTAAAATTGTATATTACACATAATATACATATTATCGTAAACATTAAAATATCTCTAGTAATTTCATGTTTAACACTTAATGGTATAAACTTTTCGTTTTTAATATTTATTATACTTTTAAAAATCAAGACTATATGTATTTATAGCACAGTACATTGATATATTATATAGTACATATTATGTGTATCAAGTATATAGTCATATAACTGGAGTGTGCATGTAGAATACATAAGCATACACACATAAGTATGCATGTATACAAGTTAACGAATCAGTACTGTTCTACTAGTGTGGTCCAGTGAATTATACTTTTGTATAATATAAAATAAATAATATCGAAATATATAACAATTCGTCAAATATATACGACTTTCGAATGTATATTTTTTTATCTGTGCAAAAAGATAAATGTACCAAAATAACTAACCATACTGATTAAAAGAACGACCACCTAGCAAAGATACGACAGCACAGATACGATTAAAAACAATATCGGTAGAACTAAAAACAATAATAATAACATAAAAAGAGTTCTTTCGAACTTGAAAATCTTTCAAGTGTTTCTTAAAACATATCAAATTGTATATATTTAAACATAATTTACAAAACTATTGAATGCAATAAAAGAAACATTTATTGATGTTGACAACTAGAAGTAAAATTTTAAACGATGAGCTTATATTCATAAACAGTATAGATGTAACAAGGCTCTTGGTATGACTGTTCGATGTAACATGTTGCATTTTGGAAATGGAATACAAGATAATTACTATTACATCAAAAGAGATTCAATTAGATAAAGAAAGGAATCAGTGTCATTTTTTTTGTAATTTTCCTAACAAAGGAAGACGGTCATGGCTGAGAACTCGGAAAGTAAAAAATATCCTTTACATAAATGCATATTTCAAGGGGATGTTAAGACTTTAAGCTCATTAATCAGAATTTATGATATCGCAGAAAAAGACAAGCAAGGTTAATAATAAAATCTGAATTTCTTTACTTATACGTATAAACCATAATTATTTAGTTCTGAATAATTGAAACATTTATAGTTATTGAATTAAAACTTGTTCTTTAGGAAATACACCATTACACTTAGCTGTTATGTTAGGAAGAAAAGGTAATAAACTATATTTCAAATATATAATATTTAATACATACTTTACGAGATACATATACTAATATCAAATCCTAAAAATTATAGAATCAGTCCAGTTGTTGCTTGCACATGGAGCGCCAGTAAAAGTAAAGAACTTAGCTGGATGGAGTCCACTTGCTGAAGCAATTAGTTATGGAGATAGACAAACCAGTTGGTAGAAAAAAATGTAAACTATAATATAAGAATGGCATTGTTAATCTTATTTTTTTTTATAGTATCGTCATTAGTACGTAAACTAAAGCAACAAGCGAGAGAGCAAATGGAGGAAAGAAGGCCAAATTTAGTTGCAACACTACGGCAAATGGGTGATTTTTACATGGAATTAAGATGGGACTTTCAAAGTTGGGGTATTCTTTGACATTATTACTTTCAAACGATTATTTTAAATAATATTATGTAACACTTTGGGGACAATAGATCTCATATTGATCAGTATGGATTAGTCAATAGATTGAAAGCAGTAATCAAAGTTTCAAACATAAATGAATAGAGCTGTCTCAGTTGGAGCTATCAATGTCGTCTCCAAAGTGTTAAACTTAAAAACGGATACATTCTTTGGAGTTATTACAATAATAATTTATAAGATCTCTTTTTTTCAGTTCCACTTGTTTCTCGAGTACTTCCATCCGATATTTGCAAGATACATAAATGTGGTGCATCTATTAGAATGGATACCACTTTAGTAGATTTTAATAATATGAGATGGGAAAGAGGTGATATATCATTTATTTTTAATGGTGACCAGAAACCAAGCAAATCATTAACAATATTAGACAACAAAGCTAAACTTTTCCAAAGAGTCAGATACGAGGTCTATTATTATCTTTTTTTCGTCATCATTAATGCAATACTTGCGCATTAAAATATTCTTGTCTTTGCTTCATTCTTATTCACACATGTCTTTCATAGGAAACGGAATTGGACATAGAAGATGAAGTCGACATTCTTATGTCAAGCGATATTATGGCAGCACAAATGTCAACAAAAGGCATAACATTTTCAAGAGCTCAGACAGGCTGGATATTTCGTGAGGATAAAAGGGTAAGATACCAGTATTGTTAGTTTGATCCATTTTCTTCTACTGCCTTCTCTTATTCTTTTCTTAAAGTTTCTTTGAGATTTATCTCAAATATTTAATAAAGGAGATGGTAGGACCTTTCCACGCGGACTTTTATCAAATCAACGGAATGGTTTTGGAAAGTAGAAAACGACGGGAACATTTAAGCGAAGAAGACTTGCAAAAGAATAAGGCTATTATGGAATCTTTAACAAAAGGAAATTCACAAGGATTTGCGAATGGAGAGGTAAATCCAAGAAATACACAAGTATTTCATCATTCTATATTTCTACACTTATTATATATGAATCTTTTAGCCTCATGTAAGAAGAGCTTCTTTAAATCCACCACCAGAATCAAATATTACTTGGGAGGAATATATTACAGCTCCACCTGGTCAATGTCCACTCCTAGGGAGAAGTCTGGTCTATAAAGAAAGTAGTAAATCATTTAAAGCTACAGTTGCTATGAGTCCAGACTTTCCATTGACAGTTGATATGTTACTCAATGTCTTGGAAGTAATCGCGCCTTTCAAGCACTTTAGCAAGTTACGACAATTTGTCCTTATGAAGTTACCACCTGGATTTCCTGTAAAAATTGATATACCTATTTTACCTACAGTGACAGCAAAGATCACATTTCAGGAGTTTGCCTTTCGTCATGATATAGATCCACAATTGTTTCAAATACCATCAGACTATTTTGAAGATCCAATGAGGTAATTTTAAAATACTTCCATAACTTTTCCCCATTTCATGTAATATAGAAATTTGAATCTTATATTCTGTTACTTCTTCTATTATTGTATTCATTTTTTAGATTTCCAGATTTATGACAGCTTCATGTACCAAAATCAATCCAAGTCAATTATGAAAGTAAACAGAAAACTGTTTCTCCACTACAACATTATTCAGCTTTTACATTTTCTTGGACATATTGTTGCCAAGATGGTCTTTCAAACAGTTGCACAGTACTCTATAAAGAAAGATCACTTTGAGTACTAAAAGTAGCAAGTACTTTTAAACTACTGAAGTGCAAAGTTTACAGTAGTTTAAAGGATGCTATACTTATTCTACTTACAAAGTTGTGTGCTAAATCCTCAAGAGAAGAAAACAACTTAATAAATCTGTGCACGTGAATATAAACATTATTCCACTTAGTGCATAAAAATTACTATGTTGAACACCTCGCTTTACTTTATCCAGCTTCAGTTCTGAACTTTCCTATTTTGCATTTAGTAATTACTAATTGAAATGTATTTTGTTAGCGAGATGAAAATATTTGCGGAATTTATTTCTAAGCAAAGAACAATCTTCGTCCCCTTTATAGAGGATATCTGCAACTAGTAAAAAAATATATGGAAGGCATCCATTGCGAATAAAATCTTTTTTAAAATAATGACCGAATGGTGCCTCCTGTTCTAATGTATCAATACGTATCACTAACTCAAATATGATTCATTAGATTTAGTGATATAATTCATTAAGATTATTTTTATTTCAAGCGTACCTTTCCACATAAGTCTTATGTTTTGCTAGTTACTGTAGAATTGTGATACTTATATGTATGTGTGTGTTTAGTACAAACGTTTATAAATAAAAATTATAGCAAATCATGATTTTCTGAATGATATTTTGAAACACAAACTATAGTTTATGCAATTAAGTGATTGATACGACATCTAAAGAAAGTAGTACTATAGATACGTATTATTAAGTTATACAATACGAGATGTTAAATTTAATAACTCAAATGATCGATCAAGTTTTAAAAATGTTATACGTTCTTTATATTACCGTAAAGTTTGTACAATTCTTCATCAGTTATCATTATTGTGTCATTTTCTTAATGTTGCTGACATTTTATAATACGGACCAAAGAAATGAGAGCAATACAATTTTAATTTATATGTGTATATATCATACATGTACGTATAACGCGTTTGTTGGACACTATATCTTGGTTTGAACTTTTATAAGACTCATCTTTATTTTTTTAGTTGACATTATTATAAAATTTCTGCAATGTTACAAATATGCAGAAGATAAAAAAAGAGAGTATCATTATAACTGATAAAGTAACGTTTATATATTCTTATAGCTAACAATAATATTTTTCAGATGCATTTGCGAATGTTTAGTAAATTAAATAAAAACTATATCCAGTTTAAATGTACACATTTGATTATTTTTTTAATTTAAGAATCTTGTCCTGAGGCCTGCACCTCCTATTTCGAGTTTCAATGGATGTCTATTAGCAACGTATAATTTGAACCGACGTGCGTTTTTAAGCTCTGCAGAAAGACGTATGTACCACTCTACTCGCATACGTTCTAGAACTTGAAAGAAATGTCAATTTATCATATCAGCCTAGAAAAAAAAAACAGAATTAAATATACATAATTTTATAACATGCTTCTAAAGAATTATATTGAACAAACTATTTAAAGATATAGGTTCTGTTTTCATGTTGAATGGATAAATATTGGAATAAATGGAATAACTGGAATAAATACTGCCATGCTAAGCTATCCTCATTCTTCCTTGAGCTTTTGTTTTGTTATCTATATCACAATGGTTGTTTTTGTCTGTGAGATCATATGTTTACGATATTGTATATGTCATATCTTTATAACATATTCATACCGCATCTCTTTGATATTTAAAAGTATGCAACTCCTACCATCTTCTTTACTCCTACTGGTTGTATTAAGAAGACTATATACATAGCTACATCCAATAGCTTTTTAATGCTCTGCTTAATTACATCTTCTGACAATAGAGATTTTCTTAACGCTGCCGCTTGTCTGAAAGAAAGTTCAATAAAGAAAAGGATGATTTGACAAGTACTGGTATAGAAAGAAATTGCTTACTTCTCCGGAGTTCAATTCCTGCTATAGTTACCATTGCAACCACCGCATCCAATTGCAAAAACTTGTTGCTTTTTGACATCTTTAATAATATCCCCATCGCTATCAGAAATGATAAATGATCTTCCCTCAATGATATCCTCACTGCTATCAGATGCTATAATGGACCATCGATTGATACTTTCATCCATCTGTAAGTTTCACTGTTGCTTTGTTTTAACAGAAACATATCTCCCAATTCAATCTTGAACAGATTACAACTGAAATTTTCAAATTAATGAATGCGGCACAAACTGTACTCAGTACGACTACTAGTTACTCTTACAATTCGCCAGCTTAGGGAGCTAACGCTGCACGTTTTTCTGACTCCCTAAGCTGGTTCACACATCCCCACCATGTTACTGCGCATTCAATCCACAGTGGATCCTGTCTCAGCAGTGAATTGTCAGCCAATCAGAACAAAGAAAATTTCAACATCGACCCTCGCTAATGAATCAATCTATAGTCTGGAGTACGACCCGTTACTGTACTTAAACGAAGGAAGCCGAAATGTTTTATTATAAGGAAGTATTACTGTACATACAGTAATACTCAGGTTATTACTGTATTAGGCGCATCTGATCCGCAGTAAATTCTGTCTTAGCATTGAATCATCAGCCAATCAGAGAAAAGCATTTTCTACTCTTATCCTCGCTAACGGAGCGTTTACAAAACTTGGGGTGCATACATGCATACAGTACTGCACATTGCACATATGTATGTATGTACGTACTGGTTACATGCTATATATGTACAATCCGTGACAGTAATAGGTAGTAGGGGAAGTTCATGGAAAGGAAACATTTTGGTACCGCATATAGAACTGTATAGAACTTCCATGTTCGCTCGAATCGATAATACGTTGGAAACTGTTGATATTATATGAATGTTTGCACTTAGCAAACCTTCTCTTTGATCTTTTTCGTTTTTCATAAAATAGAATTAGTTAAACGAATTTACAATGCAAAGTGTTATTAATTCCGTAAAAGGCACTGCTCTTGGTGTTGCCGAATATTTAACCCCTGTTCTAAAGGTATGATAGTAGACAAATATGATATCTGCAAAATAAATATCTTAACGAATACCAAGTACATAGAGTATAATAAAAATAGCGTGTAATTTTGTACAACAAACATATTATTATTTATTATTTAATTATTCATTTATATGACAACTTTGGGATTTTATCAATACCCACAGTAAGTTGTTATTATCTCGTAATACTAATGGTACTAAATCATTGTATAGATTTCATATCTGAACTGTAGATGTTATAATGAAATTCTATTTATTGTTTCGTCGTAACGAGAACATTTATTTTATGTATTATTTGTTTATAATGATATTAATGATCAATATTTCTATGTAATAGAATGATTTTAATCCAAATAAATCAAATTTAAAATATTAATTTTCTTTATTATATATAAATTACTTTATTGTAAATATGTCCATTCCATGCATTTATAATTGATTTTATCTAGTGTTACATATGTAATTTTGATTTTATAATTTACCTTATCTTATTCTTTAAAATCCTTCATAAGTAAAATATTTCTATTTAAAAAAATTGAAAAATTTACAATACGAATTTATTAAACTTATTAAATATTAAAGGAAAGTAAATTTCGAGAAACTGGAGTTTTAACACCTGAGGAGTTTGTGGCAGCAGGTGATCATTTGGTGCATCACTGTCCAACTTGGCAATGGGCTGTTGGTGATGAAGATCGAGTGAAATCATATCTTCCCAAGAATAAACAATTCTTATTAACGCGCAATGTTCCTTGTACTCGTAGATGCAAGCAGGTATTATTGATTTAATATAAACAATAAAAATATATTTGCATTGTTATTATGTTTTAAATTAGAAGCTAAACTATTTATAAAAACTCCATATTCTATTGAACAATTATAATTTGAAAGAAAAGGTAATTATTTTACTATAATATTTCAATTTCTTCTAATTGAATTTTAGATTGAATACAGTAAAGAACAAGAATGCATTATAGAAGCAGATGATTCGGAGGGTGGTTGGGTAGATACTCATCACTATGATACTACTCTTGGCGGAGTTGAAGAAAGAGTATCTGAAATGACGTTGGAAGAAACACAACTTTCCCAATCAATTAATGCAGAAGACAATAATGAAGATGACGAAGATGATTATGAAGATGCTGCTGATATGGAAGCTTTTGAAGTCAGTGGAATGTTGGACGAACAAGATAAGGTATTATTTACATTAATTAGATAGTAGCTATTAATAATCTATATTATATATATATATATATATTTTTTTGAAGAACATTATAACCTAATTATATTTAAACTAAAAAGTTTGCAGCAGAAACAACAAAGAAATCTGTAAAAGAAAAGTGGGAACCATTTTCTGAAGGAGAGATTATTCACACACGCACATATGATTTGTATATTACATATGATAAATATTACCAAACCCCGCGATTATGGCTTTCAGGATATGATGAGGTCTGCTTCTTTTGTCTAGTGAATTAAACTATAATGATGTATTGTTATTATATCAAATGAATATTATTGTAATGCATCCAAAATAATGTAATTATTTTTTCTCAAAAGATTCGTAAGCCTCTGACAGTAGAAGAAATGTATGAAGATGTAAGTCAAGATCATGCCAAGAAAACTGTTACAATGGAAATTCATCCTCATATACCTGGACCACCAATGGCCTCTGTACATCCTTGCAGGTAATCTGAAATAGTTGAATTTCTTTAACACATTGAGAGTCGAAGAACAATCTTTCTGAAATCTAGCAAAAATAAAATTCTTAACAGCCATTATTCTTTTAACCCTTCTAACATTTTTTAAGTCCTGATAATATTTGATTTGTTTGAGTATACCATAATTAAAATTAATTTTGTAAACCTGGTATGTGAATAATACTGTAGTCAATGTGTTAAACATATATTTTTACATTAAAATAATAATATTTAATGAAACTAAATTGCAGACACGCAGAGGTAATGAAGAAAATTATTGAAACCGTAATGGAAGGTGGTCGTGAACTTGGCGTACACATGTATTTGATAATATTTCTCAAATTTGTGCAATCTGTAATCCCTACAATTGAGTATGATTATACACAAAATTTTATGCTAAACGCATCTAGTTAAGAGCTTTATAAATTTTTATTGTACCTTGAAGATGATCGTGGCTTTAGTTTTTAAGTATATAATAAATATTGAAACTAAAAGGACTGTGCATATAAGATAATAAACACGCTTATGTTCATAAAATTATAATATTTGCACCTTTAAAGAGCTGTTAAATATAAATTAGATTTTGGCTGGTTCCATTTTTATAAGTCACTCCCTAAAATTAGTTACAATTTTTAATTTTGTTACAACACTATTTATACGTGGATACCAAATCATTTATCATTTAATAAAGGATACGTTTAATGTAGAACTATAACTTTTATTATTTAGGAAGACCAAATTAATTATTGTCTTAAAATATTACTTTTTTTAAGAAATTTTTTATCTAACATTAAGGTTCGAAGAATGATGAAGTAAATAAATATGTATATGTAAGTATTTATACATTGCATGTATGCACATGGTATACATATGTGTATATGTATTTACCATGATTCATTGCTTGATTTTAAAATGGCGGCACTTCAATGTCCTGTGTTTAAATGTTATTCACCCTGTTCAGTGACTGTAAGTGAAGATTTAGTTTAAGGACATCCCTTTTATGTTTTACCATCTATGTATTTGTGGTACATTAATCTTCTTTTTATACATTATTCGAATTATTCATGTGTATGTTTTCACAACTTAATCTTTTGTAGGTTAAAAAACACCTACGGTGATAGAAATTAGTGTTTTAAGTACTTCAGATTTCAAGAGAGTATTCTGGTGAAAATGACGACCTTGTACGATCAAATAAAACTTCTTTATGATCAGTCTTTATATTCAAATGTTATTTCATTAGTAAGTAAATGCAACAAGTGATTCAAAATGTCTTTTTCTCTATGATGATAATAAGATGATATTCTATTTAAAAATATAAAATTTAGTGTTTTAATTATTTTTAAATATCTTCTAATACAGTTACTTTTATACTACAGGCTAATTTGGTATTGTCACTCAGTGAGGACAATTCAGATTTATTGCCTATACATGGAAAGTTCCATATTTATGTTTATTATGCAGATGCTCATTTTCATTTGGGAAAATATAAACGGGCAGAAGCCCTTTATAAAAAAGCATTGCAATTTCACAAATGCTTGTTAAAATCTAAAGGAGCTATAAAACCTTTAGAAGGACAAAAGGATCTTCCAACAGATGTTGATATAAAATTCCAAATACATTTATGTTTACTAAAATTAGAAAATTCTTTAGAAGCACTTCAAGTGCTACAAAGTATTCCTGGAAAACAAAGAACTCCAAAAGTAAGTTTAATACATTTAGATTTTAATATACGATTTTATATACGTTATCCAGAAGTGTAAAGAGGTTTCGTGGAATTGCAAAGGATACAGTGGAGACATTGTCTCGCGTATAATTTTGATCCATTGGTATTGTTACATTGATCAATAACAAAATTATACATGTACATATTCTTATTTTCAAGGTAAACATGGCTTTGGCAAAAATGTGTCAAGAACATGGAATGAAACGAACTGCTATAACAACTTATAAGGAAGTTTTAAGAGAATGTCCATTAGCATTGGAAGCTGCAGAAGGTCTGCTTTCTCTCGGAGTAAAAGGAATTGAAGTAAATTCATTAATTGTAGGTTGTGCATCAAGTTTATCGAATTTAGATTGGTTGAATACTTGGATCAAAGCACACGCACACATCTATAATAGAGAATATACTCATGCAGTATCAACATTGAGGTCTTTAGATAATGTTAATCTGCTAAGAGATAACTTTAATTTGTTAACAACGATGGGAGAGTGTTATTACTATGCTGGAGACGACAAAAATGCTTTATTATGTTTACGAAGAGCTAGAATTATGGAACCAGATGTTATGAAAGGGTAATGGAGCACTTATTTTAATGATATGTATTTAGTTCATTTATTTGAGAGAAATGGATTCTTTAAATTATTTTTATTGAATAGGGTTGACATTTATGCAGCTGTGTTATATAAAAATCATCATATTAAAGAACTTGAAAGACTGATACCTATAATAACAGCAAGTAAGGAATGTACTGGAGAAATATATGTTGCTATGGCATATTCTCTTTATGCTGCTAGGAATTTTAGTAGAGTGAATACTTTGACTATGCAAGCTTTGAATTTGAATCCAAATGATATAGAGGCAACTATACTTCGAGGAAGTACATATCTCGAGCAAAAGAAATATCAAGAAGCATTGTTTTTCTTTAGACATGCAGTAGGATTAAAACCATATCGTTACGAACCCCACAAGGGTTTGGTTGATTGTCTTGTAGGAATGCATAGACTACGAGAAGCTCTCAACATTGCAAGTGGATCTTGTAAACAACTTGGCCATACTGCAAGAGTTCTTACGGTAGTTACATAAATCAGGTTTAGTTTCTACATACAAATCTTGTTTTGTAGATAAGATTAAATATCTAAAGAATGTACCAAATATTGGAACATTGATTCAAATAAGAAAATCGATTTGCAGCTCTATGCATCTGTACTTATGAAAGACCCAGTTTCTGTTGGTAAAGCAAAAAATCTCTTAGAAAAAGCGTTGCTTCAAGATGAAGTTTACTTACCAGCAGTTTATTTATTAGCTGAAATATATGAACAGGAAATGAATTTGGAAGCTGCAATTGCATTACTTGAAAGACAAGTAGAAATTCAATCAACGTGTAAATTACATCAGATGCTTGGAGATCTTTGGGCCAGGGTACACAATGAAGAAAAAGCTTTAGATCACTATGCGATTGCTTTAAAGTAAGTTTACAATAAACTACGCGCGATACAAAAAGATGACTTATCAAAATTTTGCTAATATTTATGATTATGTTAATAACGTTTCGAATTATAGTTTAGATCCGAGTAATAGAAGAGCATTGGAAGGCATGCAAAGACTAGATAATTCTTCAAACAAACTAGATTCAGCATATTATATGACTGTGGGCGAGGCACAAACAGATACTACCTATGATGTTGGCGATGGTTTACCGGATACCGATAATGATGAAGCACCTGATGAAAGTGAAACTGAAGCAGTATGGTCTGACATGGATCTTGAAGCAAATAGTCAATAATGTAAATGAAAATATTAGAAAACTGAATAATTTTAATACATTTGAATTAGAATTGTAATTACTTTTTATTTTGTATAATAATGTTTCTCTTTTTGTTATCTATTTGCTAATTATAATAAAATAATATGTAAAGGCTGTATTATTTGACATAGTGTTTACAAATAACAAATTTAGAAAATAGATTTTATAGAAAATTATTGCATTTTTTTATATTTTTTAGAAACTTTCTAACAAAAATATTCTGTCAACAAATATTTGTTGAAATAAGTTACTTTAAACATTACATACTTTAAACAAATTTTCATGTTTGGTAAAGATATATTAGAAAATATACATGGTATATAAATAAATTAAGTTGAACATGAAATATTTATATATTTCGCCTTAAATCCTTTCTATTCTTGACATAAACACTATAACTAACTCGGATAAACCATTTTATTTAGTTGTAAGTTGTAAGTATGTAAGTGACAATTCGAAAATATCTGTCTTTCAAATCAATAAATTTAATTAATTTAATGTATTATTTTAATATTTTGTTTGCAGTATTTGTATTGTTTACTTGCATTCGCAGTATTTTTAGCTTTATATAATTATTTTATAATTCGTGGAATGTTTAATAAATAATGAATCGTAATTTCTGTACATACTAGCTTAAAATATTTAATTACGCTTCCAAAAATAAAACTAAATGATAGAGATATTTAATACGATTTTTCATATTTATTCATTCAAAAAGTACAGATTCGTTTCCTACGATATCATTCGTTTTCAGAAAACTGTGTACACAATAAAATAACGTACTACAGATAGTTTATTTACACACTATACAGGATTGGAGATTCATGGAATCGATAATACTATTAATGCGCGAATTTATTAATCGACGTGTATTGTGTATATGTTTTTCCCTATTTTGAAAAAACAGGAATCGCGCAAAAGAGTTGGCGGGGTTATTTAATGAAGAAAAGAGTCGTACTTGTTATGAAAATAGGTAATGTCACATGTACGCACTCTTTCTACAGAAGAAAAGAACGTTTGGATTCGATGTATTAGAAAACGCAGAATTCAGTCTTAAAGGTAGGAAGCACGCGTATTTCCTAAATAGCTCGCTTTGGTCTTCGAACTGCGTTCATGTTATATGTATGTATATGTTTGTACATGTATGTCATCGCATCACTTTTACCTGATAATGTAATATTTATAAACATCTCAGCGAGACTGTGATTATTTATGATGCAATTGATATACATTTGAAATTTTTTCACAACGCGAAAATTAATAAATAGGAATGACCAGAAAATAGTTGGGCATTAAACTCGAAGAATGCCCCTATAGCACAATCAATTCACACAATTGATCGCTATAACGATCATTCTTCACTATTCGCAAGAAGAAAGTAAATTCGTCATTGCAATGATACATGTTACTCTTAAATATTCATCTATACGTAATCCCTTATCCGTGATTTTCTCGTACAATCTGTTCATTTCGGCTTTTAATAAAAGTTTTGTTTTGAGTCCCTAATCCTTCTGAACGAGCTGTGACAGAAGAAGATGAGGAAGAAGAGGATGAACACGAGGAAGAAGTTGAAGAAGATGATGAAGAGGAGGAGGAGGAGGAAGATGGTTCATCATTAAAACTTGAAGCGGCAGCTAAGCCAGGAGATAGGCTATTCACAGGTCGAAATGGAAACCCAGAAGAATCGAGACTCGAACAAGATTCCGGAGTTCCAGCCGAATTAATAGTTGGATGGAGACTAGATATTGCCACATCCAATCTGTATAAAACAAAAATAGGAATTGATAACTAAAAGCAGTTTTTAAATCTCATTACAACTTGTACTTTGAGAAAAGTGATCTGAGGATACCATAGTTGTCATAATAGCTGTTCACTCCAATTCGATCATTCAGATGGTATCAGTAAAATGATTTTGATAGAGTGGATAGTTATTAAAAGTTTTTTCTTTAGAAAAAGTGTACAGTGGTCATAGTAATAAAAAATAAGAGATACCTAGACGTGGCCGAGGTTAATAAACCAGAGGTACGTTTTGTTGGTGGTTGTAATTGATGATCCATTCCAGTGTCATCTAATTCAAATTTTCTCTTAACTGATGCTAAACAACTTGGCCGTATTGCGATAGGACTTAAACTTCGCCTAAATAATAAAATATAGTTTTAGAAAATGTTTTGTTGTCACATACAATGTATACATGCTGTTTCATATAAATTAAATGATATACCTCGTAGCAAAAGCTTTCCTGGTAGGGCTAGGTGATAAATTATTCTTCCAAGTAACTGCATGAACACCAGGTGAATAACATTGTCTCTGACCAAAATTAGATCGTGTTGGTGATGGTGAAGAATATGTAGTTTGGCCATTTACAGATAAGTTAATACTAAGTGGATCAAGCACTCGTTTTGCAATTGGGCGTGATTCTATTTTAAATTGTAATGAAGTTGATTCTGAATCTTTGAAAGATAATCCTTCTGCTTCAATAGTGAGATCCTCCCAAGACTGTGAGATTTGCATGGCACTGTGAATTTCTTTTTCGTGTGCTGCTTCACGACCAGCTACATCAATACATTCTTCTTGTCTTAACTGACTGACACGTGGAGTTAATCTAGGAACAGTTCCGGAACTCTACAAGAATGAAGGTTCCTCAATTTTAAATATAGTCTATGCATGTAGTATAAATCTCAACAAAAAGAATTTGGCACTCTATTCCTCTGTGTTTCATTTAAACCTATACACTGATACAAATAAATACTATATATGTACGAAAAAGAAATTTGCTTACACTCGTGCTGAAGCGTCGTATACGAGGTGAATTTGAAAATATATTAAAATTCGATGGGACATCCCTAAAACAATATAAATTTATATGTTTTGGTAACTCTCAGAAAACTATTGCCAGAAATGATCAATTAAGTGCATACAATATGTACATGATGTTGATTTACAAGGATCATAAGAAAATTAATGTCAGTCGAAGATAGAACATACCTTGGAGTAGTAGCAGTAGGTGATGTCATAGACATTGTTGCACTTATTTTATTGATCATAGGAGCACTGTTAGATCGTTTCAAACCAACTATTGTACAATCAACATCCATGATCATATAAACTAGCTATCTGATAGTGCATCTGTATAGAAACACTACTCAAGTAATCGGAGTACATTGGAGCATACACAACAATGTAGTTCACTCAACAAACCAATAGCTAACTTTTGGCACAGGGTAAATTATTATTTCTTTCTCTGCTGCTGTTGTTCGAAGATTCAATAATACGGAATCCTGTCGTTTGGCACGAGAATTGAGAAGATGCCGCATTTGAGCTTTCATTTATATTCTACCGCTCCGATTTTCGTCAGACGACTTGATACGCTGTTAGCGTGAAGTTTTTAAACAAGTATAAATATTGTTGAATTGGTAGAACGCATAGCAGGAGACCGAAACATTAAAATACAAAAATTAATTAGACTCTTCTTGATATTTAGTTCAACTTGAACTACCATATATAAACCGGGTTAGAAAGCACAACTTAATTTTATTTCGTAACGCTAGATTTTCCAACAGAATCACTAACTGCAATCAAATTATCATTTATAAAAATGTCTCTGTCGAGCCCCTGTGGTTTCTTATTGTAAAACACGCGTATGTGAAATCTGACTATGATCTCTTTGCTTCCTTAGGAAATATGTATCTTCGTGATTAAGAAGCACACTAAATTTGTTGGTAGCCTTGTTGTGTCTTCGTTTAAGTCCATGGACCTAAGAATACATGAACGTATCGTAAAACTTAGCTACTGTATAATTTATCGGAATGGGGAAAGCAGAGAGGAGAATCGTAGTAATCTTCAGTGATCCTTTTCTACAATCATTGTTTCTCTCTCTTTCTTTCAAAAAGGCGCAACATTTGAGTATTTTCAATTATATTGTGATCGCTAAAATCATTCGACGTATTGTTGTATAAGAAATAAAACAATCGAAATATAACAAACTTTCTATTAATTGTACCACAAATTTATAATAAAGAAGAAAATGAGCTTTTCCTTGTGTAAATTTATGTGATCCGTGGTGTGAGACGAGGGTGCATTTCTTATCATTGTATTTTCAATTATACTATACGAAATTGTAACGTCTGCAAGAGATATCATTATTTATTATTTCTCTATTATCTAATAATATATAATCCTTAAATTTTCTCATTTTAATTAAAAGCAAATTTTTCCGATTTTATTTATTATTAAAATAAAATAAAAAGTAGATCTTAAATGAAAATGTAATTTTATGTAATAATTTGTAAATCTCTATCTAGAAATCTCAAATTACACGTACGTTATATGTATAAATATATGTATTCAAATTTAACCAATTGTAAAATAAAATATTGTTCCGATTTCCATGTAGTGAAAAATTAACTAGAGACTTAATACAAAGACATCAAAATTTTGATTTATTCATATAAACATTTGTTAAAAATTAAAATGATGTAGAAAATAATTACCCAGTCAACCAAGTCTGCTTCGATCAAATACATGTAAAACGCGTGGTAGTATACTTTGCGAGGAAATTTATGTGAATTTGGTGTCAAGATTGCTGAGAGTATTTGGCACCGGTCTCTGCTCAGTGTTTGGCGTTGCCAAATCAATGGCAAATCTTGGCGGTACCTTGTAGCGAAACATATTGTTTCAAGAGGGCAGGTCGGTCGCACTCATGTGGCAGATATGGCACCGCTATAAGGTTTGGCCTAGATTTGGCATGGATAAAGCGCTGGCGCCAAATTCATGCGATATGTGGAAACAGATGACTCGGTATTTGGCATCAATGCGTACTGTCAAATTCATAACAATTTGGGACAAAAATGGTTTACTGGGTAATTATTTATAATATTATTATGGTTATATTGTTACTTTGTCATAGTTACATCGAATTTTTGTTTAATCTAATAGTTTGTACTATAATTACACTGTGTGAATTTAGAATATTTAGATGATTGTTAATCATTCAATACAAATTCTGTAACCGTTTTACTGCAATGATTTATAAAAATCTCCTTAATTTTAAATACGTTACAATTTAAAATTATAGAAAATTCAATTGTTACTTTATTCCTTATGCATTTTACAATAATGACGAAATAATTCTTTTGCAACGCATTGTATTAAATTTATTAATAAAACACAATTTCAATTTCCATACGTTATGTTCTCAATTTAATTAAATTCCAGTTGTTAGAGGAATCGCTCCATTATAATTTTCCAAACGATGACCATTGTTCATTTTCTTTTTATATTCCTAAATTAGGTTAAAAAATGAAAACTGTCCATGAGCAATATGAAAAGTTTTTATTTTAGCTTCGCTTATGCGAACTCTATCTATTGCGTAAATATCATCTTAACCAATTTAGACACCTATATTGTTTTTAATCTTCAAAGAGTTGCAGAAACGTATACTTAATAATCATAATAATTAACATTTGGTACAAATAAAGATGCAACTGAATTTTTCAATAACCTTAATCTATCCTATATCCATATCCCCATATTGCATATTCAAATGAGTATCTATTATCTGAAAAAGTTCAAATGGCTGTGGTATTCTACCAGTCTCCAGCTTTGACCACACAGGAACATCTAAAACAGGATAGGAAGTTATTAAAATATAATGTCAATATTTAATACACAAGAAGAAATAATAATATTTTTCTGACCATTGAAATGTATTTCAAAAGCCCCTGATGATATGAGTTGTCCTTCTACCATATTAAAAACGAAAAATATTGTTGTACAAGAATAAAACCGATTGTCCATACACCATTGCCAAAAAGATGGTAATGGACGGCCAAAATCAAATCCACTTACTACTAGAACTATTAGTAGAATTTTAACTAAACTCTAAAAAAAGAAAGAAAGACATGTTATATAGGATTTATTTTCTTCTAATGAAATGGAAGTAAGAAATAATAGTTACTAGTAATTTAACGATAAGCATAATATTTGCAGAGGGATTGTAATTCTCTCCATCAATTTGTAATTCCGGATATTTTTGTCGAAGAATACCAACATAGTCTTCATATGCTTTTCTGTATCCACAAGAGTAGCTGAAAAATCGAAGATATATAAAAATATTTCGTAAACAATTAATCGACAAAAGTAATAAGATTGCAACAATACATTAAGAAAACCAAAGTGGCTCTTTTAAAAGATATGGAAATGAATTACTTCACATACTATGTTTTGTATAACTTACCAGTAAAAGAATTTTAACGTCGATCCTGATTTCGTACCAAGTTTGGTTAATGGAACTTGATTGTCATCGGCTTTAGTGCTTAATGCGCATAATACGACATAAAAGCACAAAATAAATTTCATAAGATGTATCATATTTTAAGGCATTAAAATAGCATGAATTGAAGAAACTTGTAACTAAAATGAATAATTTGATTTGAGTCTTATGAGAAACGCCAACCTGTACTTTCCTGTTACTATCTTGTACCGATCCATTCGCTATGTGCTGTTAAGAAGAGCAGTGCCGAATTGAACCGAACTAAGCCGAACCGAGCAAAACAGAATTGTACACACACAGGGGCGCGCGCATGCACACACACACAGACACACACACACACACACACACAATAGATACAAACAAATATACATACGTACATAGCGATGAACTAACCATTACGATGGTTACAGTGTAGGGAGCTTAAATATAACTCTCGGCTAGAGCCAGCAGGTGGCATGGTTGACGTCAGCGCCGCCAACTTCTAAGTACGACGCGAGTCAACTAGGGAAATATTCCTAGGACAGTCGACATCCCTACAAACAATCAAGGCTCGTTTTCAGTTGGCAGGATTCTACCATGAAGGACACACGTATAATAAAGCAGTCTCGAGCATCGACAAGGCGCCTGGCTTATTTCTCCCTATCGTCGCACGTAAACTAGCGCCTACAACAGTGATGCCTCGCTATAGTACCCACATATGGGCCCAAGAACGGGCAGTAATATAGGAGCATGTACAGAAACTGCTCTTCTTTGAATGGTTGACGATCCATCACTGCTGAGACGGGATTCACTGTGGATTGGATGCGCACTAAAATGGCGGAGATAAAAATGCTTTACAATGAAGAAGGCTAGTTGGGTCATACGGTGAGGCATTACAGTAACAATCTTAACCAGTGTGAAGCTAAGTCATCAATATTAACCCTTTGCACTCGAGGTCTTTTTCGCTTGCGCGAACCAGCAACTCGAGACGATTTCGACCAAATTGGGGAAACATTTTACAAGTACTTTAACATCAGTTATAAACAAACAAACGTATACAAATAATAAAATTTCACCAATTTATTTATTTTTATATCGAAAACAACAAAATTTAATAAATATTACACTCTGTAATTAGTTTTTGTACGATATCTAATAAAACAATACCCAAGATGCATCCTAGGTTTATCAGGACACGTATCACCTACCCTTCCCGCCAACCTTCAGGCGTGTTACGGTCAGAGCAAACTTTGCAGTCTCTTTTTGGCTTGTTTAGTACAACGTGAAGCTTTCCATTTAGCCGGATTTCATCGGAACGCGACGTAAACGCTTGCTCACGATGCTGGCGATATGATCCTCTCAATTGCTCGATAAGTGTTTTTCGAAATCGCAAATGGTTGAGTGGCTTTTCTTCTTTTTTGGTCATTTCTAAGCAATTTACCGATTAAGCAATTGACCGATTAAGCAATTGACCGACTAAGCAATTGACCGACTAAGCAATT
>CM052160.1:16258066-16310531 GCA_028455555.1 Augochlorella aurata | reverse complement strand
CTGTTAAATAAATATTCCACAATTTTTTAAAATTTCATTTAAAATCAACTGACTCATAAGCACGATCTTACTCAGGGTGAAAAATGTAGCGCTTTGAATAAATTTTTTGGAGAGGCAGCAATTTAGCTGAAAAATTCTCCGTTCTTTGGAAGCTCATTTGTTTACTGGAAAATTACATGAGCAACCTGTAAATACAGAATGGGAATGGGTGTCCACGCTGCTGGCACGGCAGCAGGTTGGGGCCAGGGATTACCTGGGGGACCACAGTTACCACCACACCACGCCACGACGGTCACGGCACCCCCAGGGGTGCAAGCCGCACCCCCACCACCACCACCACCGGCACAAATGATGGCCTACCCGATGCAACAGTTCCAGGTAACCATTATTTTTCTCTGTCTGTTTTGTGTACGCGTGCATATTTCGTTACCTACTATATCTACATCTATACATATATATCTATATCTATCCTCTAATCGATGTAAGTGTAACCTCGCTTTACGTGTCCCTGCATTGCCCTCTTTTTGATTCACTCGTTCGACGGTCGCTGGAAATACTGTTCGGCAAAACATTCCGGGGTTCGCGGCAATAAGGAGACAGAGCTTTCCGCACGTTTTTCCGTGCGTTCTAATTTCATTAAACGCGTGACCTCACTCCGCTTGCGAGAAATTGTTAGATCCGAGTATCCCACTGTAACTAGAGACATTATATTATTCAATTATTTATTAAATATTAATTAAACTATATTTAAATTAAATTATTTTAATTAAATTATATTTAAATAATTTAAACTATATTAAACTATATTTATTGTACGGAAGGTAGGCAAACATTGATTAGCATTAATTGGAAAGTGGAGTCGCTTTCTTGTTGCAGCAACCCCTCTAAATGTTTTTATGAAAATATTGCAAAATATTGCTCGCGATTCTCGACAAATTTTGGCCGATTTTCTAGGCTTTCCCAATATTGTTCCGAATATTAATTACCGTTCACTTGCTACGTTAATGAAACGTTCAAAATTGTCTTCATTTTTGGGAATATGCCAATCAGTTTGTAATTGTAGGGAAAAACGATTGGATCAAAATGTGGCGTTAATTTTACGAGTTCCAGTCTTGGCTTCTTTACGAGACATCGAAATTAGTTGGAGTGATTGAACGATGTTGATTGCAGAAATTTGTGTCATGAGTGGCTTTCTAGCAAGAATGTTGTTCCCGATACCCTAAACTATAGCCTACCTTGCATTACGTAATGAACGTCGCATCCCGCTGCTATTGCACGCATAAATTTCACTGATATCCACGCGATCGGCTAGAATCAATAGGTACGCCGTTTCATCGAGCAACCTTCATTACACTTTAATAAAGTCGAACACTTCCGTTGGCGTTTCGTTCATTCTTTCATTTATTTGCCATCCTATTTGCTTGATTGCGCGCGAACGCTGCTCGCATCGTTGCCGCGCAGCGCGCGTTCAACAATTACCGCGCGCGACTTCCGATATATAAATTCGTCGATTCGCGAGCACAAACGACGCGAAGAATATAAAAATCTTCGCTTGTAAAATATCCAACGGCTCGATTAAAATCGTGATTCATCGATAGCCGAGCCTTTGTTCGTCGTAATATTTCAGCTTTATTTCAGCATTTATTTATTCGACGCTCGCAGCGACGAAAAAGCTGCAAACAATTGCCGAATAAAAGAACTGAGAAGGCTAATGGGGACATTAACTTCAGTCGGCGAATTGAACAAATAAATCAGACGGAATTGTGTGCGTAGGTGAAACAAAAGTGATCTCCGCGCAATTCCCCCAGGCACCATTCAAATTCTTCTACTAATTCACGAGACTTTTTGTTGCCATTATATCTCGGCCGTGTCGCACGAATATTTAGACGCGATCACGGCTAACTGTTATCACCGCTTTATCACCGACGGGCCGTCATTATTTCTCAAATAATTCCGAAATATTTAAGATTAATCGATCGATTCGAAGCCATATTTGCACGACATTCTTTTATCCAGGGAGACATAAAGTTCATCCTGAACGTCCGCATGTACCATCACACTGTCACTTTGCACTCACGATCGCGAAGCACGTTTTCGACAAATCATTTTCTCCTCGCAGACAGAATCTCAACATTCTTTCCGTATCAAAGCACAAAAAGACGGATAAAAATTCGCGTCCATCCGTTTCTCGAGCAAACAGAGATTCTCTTTCATCTGCATTTCTTCCGTTGCCGGCGATTAATAAAAAAGATACACCGGATCTTAAAATAAGAAGCATTATTTGTCAGCCTCGTAAATTCCGGGCTTTAATTCGACGCGGCTTGTTCAAATATCCGAGCAATTAAGACGTCCAAATAAATAGGATTTGTAGGAGAACGACTTAACTTAATCCTTACGAATGCAGCTATTGCGCTATTTGAGCAGGCCTTACCAAAATCTAAGACACACACACACACGTCCGCGATTTATTTCGATAGAAGCCGTGCTATATCCGGCAGAATACATAATTCGCGGGGCGAACAAATCATGCTTGATCCTCGGAGCATGCGACCGTCACCGGCACCTTTCATACTCGTCTGCACGTTGTTCGATCTGCACATGTATATCCGATAGCGCCGCGAGCATGGCCGACATTACACGCTTGTCGCACCTGATTGTCTGAAGTCGAGTATCTCGCTGGACTTTCATCGGTTCATTAACGAAATTCGAATCATTCCTCGCTTCGATCATTCGACGTGGACTAAAGGATAACAGAGGAGAGAGAAACGACGCGCGTCCTTATCGTCGGAGAACGTTCGTCGAACGAACAAGAAATAATATACGAACGGAGGTTGCCGGGGGTCTAATCCAGAAGCTAGACGACGATTGTCATCCAGGAGAGATACTCGAGGTCATTCGAAGAACTACTTTTATTTACATATTTCGGTTCGCAGGCACAGTGATCGCTACACCTATCATCGCACGGCCTGGCTTATCCTTACTTTCGAATATCTCTTTACATCAAGAAAACTGCATCTACAACCTGGCTCAACCTCGAATTGAAGCAGCGAATAGTCGTTGGAGAACGTGTTTCTAAAATGGGTACCGTCGTGTCGTGCGCGAGCACGCAAGAAGACAAAACGCAGGGGCAGAACGGGGGAAGAACTAACGGGAAGACCGTATCGATCGTATCGATCCTCCCCTCGATCGTTTCGCTATCGATCGAGCCGTAAAACCGTCACGGAAAAAAACGATCGGACCTGGTAGAGAACGTACACGATCACGGAGAATCTTCCAAACCCGAGCACCGTCGAGATCCACGTGCGTTTTCTTTCTTTTTTTTCCATTCCGCCGGACTATATTGATCGTCGACCAGTAAATATCGTTCACACTTTTCACAACTTCCGAGAACAATTGAGGTTGAGTCACGGTAAAGGTAGATTCAGATCGATTAGTCCTCGTGTATAGAGTGTGAACAAATGGAGCGAGAAGCGAGAGAGCATGGGAGGGAGCGAGTGAGAACGAGGTGGTATTACGATAAGAGAGATAGAGAGAGAGAGAGAGAGAGAGAGAGAGAGCGTGTGTGAGCGGCGAGAGAATGGTGGAGAGAAAGATGTTCAGAATATTTCTATTATTTTCTTAAAATTCGGACCAAGACTTAACCAGCGTTTGTGTGTTCAAATGGTAAAGTGTGTTCTTGGTTGCGGTCCAGCTAGCGGATGAGGACTGGCTGACGCCTAGCCTTCTAGTGTGATGGTAAACAAGTACACCCCACCAACAGGAACAACTTCTACAGCAACAACAGTTACTACCACCACCATTATCACCACCATCACCACCACCACCACTACAACCACCACCAACAACAACTACAACTACAACAACTACAACAACTACAAAATTTTCATCCGCATCGACGCCACCGCGACAGCAAAGACAGGCGAAATCATGCCGCAACCGGCTTGACGGAACATAAGACAGAGAAAGCAGTGATCAGCGAACAGAGACAGTTAACGACCGCTCTAGCGAACGAGGGAAAAATGGTCGAGGAAGTCTGATGACAACTCGACGAGCAAGGAAGAGAAGAAGAACGCGTGTTTGTTGAGCGAGCGAAGCGCGAGGTGGAAGCAGGAGAGAATAAAAACGCACTTCCACGATCCCCCGTAAATTTTCACGTCCAGTGTAACCGGCAATCTTAAACGCGGAAGAGATGGGAAGAACGAAGGGATAATCGAGAAAATAAAACCGGAGGTGTCCTCTCGTCCAGTCTGTAGGATAACGTAGTGTCTCTCTCGGCTTGAATTAAATAGATAGCGTCGCCGTCACGCCAGTGGCAAAAGCTTCAGTAATGAAACACGAATTCCGGGGTACGTGGACCATCGCCGTGCGATCGTCGGGGACCGTTTCGAGCGTGGAGGTTGAGCGCCAGGCGTCGGAACGTCCGCGAGCCGCCGCTAATTAGGAGCGGAGGCGGACGGCTCGTGATTTACACGCGCGCGGCTCTCGATCGACGTTTAAAACTTCTTCGAGGACGGACGTCTCGGAGAGGGGAGGAGAGAAGGGCGAGGAGAGAGAGAGAGAGAAGGAGAGAGAGAGGGAAAGAGAGGGAGAGAGAGAGAGGGAATGGGAGAAACGCCGCTAGATACCGAGCCCCGTAACCCGGATTCATTATTTTTGTAGTTTTGGGCTTAAACAGCGAACAAAAAAGAAAAAACAGAGTTAATTAAAGAGCCGACGACCCGCGAAAACGGTGAGCGAAGAGAATCGGAAGAGGAACGCCGGAAACCCGGCCGTTCGCTCGACGTTCTCGGGAGAATCGAGATCGCCGGCGTATAAAGTGAGGCGGAACGAGATGAATAACGGAGAGAGAGAGAGAGAGAGAGAGAAAGAGAGAGAGAGAGAGAGAATCACGCGGGAGGCGCGTGTGTTATTTAACAAAACGAAAACAAAAAAAAATACAAAATTCAACAATTAGCTAGTTAGGTAGGTATGTTATAAATAAAACAGAAAAAAAAGCGTTACTCAAGGCGGATTCGAAATTCGGCGGCAGAAGGCGGAATGGCAGACCTCTACAAAACGATGTGAAGCGAGAGAAAACTTAAATAAAGTAAAGATAACAAGTAAAAAAAAAAAACGTAAAGTAAACAGAGTAAAATAAAGTAAAAGAGTCGACGATATTTCCACGTTCCTAGGAGAAATATAATGAAAACGCGAGATCAACTTGTCGAAACGCAGGCTTTCGTACAACCCACACCCACTCGACTATCGCGAACCACGGGAATGATAGAGATCCATGTGTCTTAAAATCCGTTCTCCGCCGCTGCGAGGACTTCCCTTCCCCTTCGGTTGTTATATTTACATTATCGAACTCGAGGCCAAAATGACAAATCATGCACCGAAGTCCTCGCGGAGAGAGACCGACGAGCCGTTTTTATTGTTCGACTTGTAATCCTTCTAAACGCGGCGCTTAGACAGTTGGATATTTTTATAAAAGATCAGCCGCGTGCACCGAGGGCTGTCGACTGGTGCTCGGCTGCATTGATCGCGCGATTAAGACAAAGGAGGGAGAGAAAGAGAGAGATATAAGCGGAAAGAGGAAGAGAGAAGGAGAGGGAGAGAGAGAGAATGGTATAGGGAAAGGAGAAAGAGACAGAGAACGGAAGAGGGGAGGAGAAAGAAGCCGATCATGACAGAGTGTCCAGTAATCGGTCGACTCCAGCGAAACGTATCGGGTCTACCGTGGTTTTTAACTTATACTCTAGATTTTTATATACCATGCATACCATAGAACCAAAGAGAGAATCTCTACTTTAAGACGCTTAAGCAATAAATCATTAAGCTTAGGATGAAGAACAAGCCGTTTACCCCCCGTGTCTCTCTGCTGTAACTCGCTCGCAGGCTGATCAGCTTACGAGCTACGAATTCGCAACAACGAACGGTGTATAGATCGTGAGGAGATGGGACATGATGACGAGAGAGCTGATAAAGAGGCGATCGAGAGCAAAGGAGATTGAGAGAGAGAGAGAGAGAGAGAGAGAGAGAGAAAGAGAGGGGTAGAATCCATTAACGGTCTGTCCGATGTCCCGAATTTCGACTTGGCCGATCTATTGATGAAAACAAAGAAACTAAAAGTCGAAAATCCAAGTGTAAGTAACGAGCATATAAGCGTGCGTGTGGCCGACACACCTTGCGAAGGTGGCGACGAGAGAAAGAGAATGAGCGAGAAAGAGAGAGCGAGAGAGCGAGAGAGAGAGAGAGAGCGCGAGAGCGAGTGAATGATAAAAATGAGAATTATAATAACAAGCGAGAGTCGAGAAAGAAATTATACAATTCATAGATAGACACATTGCACAAAACAGCACGAAAGTTAGAATAGATGCATCGAGTTCCTTCCTCGCGGATATGTATCCTGTCCTCCGATCGAGTCTTTTAATTGTTCTGTAACATCGTCGCATCGAATGCCATAACCAGGGCTTGGAACAGCTTCGGAAATACCTGTTGCAATTTATTGTACAATGACTCGAACCGTTATTTCGCCCAACTGTCACGAACAACCATAGTTTACCTGCTTTCGGCGCGTTTCCGCTTTTAGCTTCAAATTTCTGCTTTTGTCTTCGAAATTGTCTTTCAAGTGAGACATCATATTTTGCTAAAAAGCAGAATTAAATATTTAGCTTTTGTTACAAAATTGGCGATAGGAACGTTCCTTCTTTTCTTAATGATTTTAAAAAGGGTGCAGTAATCTGCAGCTGCAACGATTGGAGACTTTGATTATAGAAATGTCAATGCCTGAAATTATTCAAGAATCGAGCCGAGAGATTCGAATGGAAATCGCCGCGAAAGTAGATAACGATAATTTCGGTAGCTCGTGACAGTTGATGGGACAGAGGCTCCTCGAAAATGACAGTGGTCGAGCCCTGGCCGCACCATTCGGTAAATACAACCATTACTAGTAGCGCGAAAGAGAGAGGATACTATATAAGAAAATTAACGAGATTCGGAGAAAACGAATAGAGTGGGGGGAAATAGAGAGAAAGAGAGAGAGAGAGCGAGAGTGAGAGAGAGATCGGCGACAGTTTGCGGGTGTAGAACAACGATGGCGGACGGTAGGCTACCTGTTTAGCGGTGGAACCCACCTGTTCCCTAGGTCCGCGCTTAGGTTCCCTCGGTTCCGAGCATGATTTTCTATTTCCACGTTTCTCTGTTCGAGCGTCTCGGCGTCGAGAACACGGTTCGCCGATCGCGCCGCGTGTGCGTCGGTGTTCGTCCAGTGTCTTTCAACGACGAGACTGTCTCAACGAGCGCACATCGACGGGTACAAAAACAAAAATAGGAAGAGAAACGGAACGGATATTATAATCGACCGCCGCGGTACGGTGAAAGTCCGTGTAGAACTTAGACGGGGCGCGGTTGACGAAGTCGAAAGAGGAACGGGGGAGATACGGGCTAAATGGTAACGTTAGTTCGAGGGCGTAGTAGCGAGACGAGGGCAAGGGGGGACGCGAAACCGGGAGAGATAAAAGGGATAGATACAACTTTGTTACTAATCAAAAGATATAGACGGATCGTGGTTTAAACGAATCAAAAGCGCTCAAGAGTTTCAAATCAAAAGCGTGATGATCAAAGACCGATGTACGGCGACACGTGTGCGCGCACGTTAGCTTGGATAGAATGGGACTGCATCGAGGAATAACGAGGAAATCAAACGAAAAGGATGGAGAGAGAGAGAGAGAGCGAGAGCGAAAGAGAGAGAGAGAAAGAGAGAGAGAGTGAGAGAGAGAGAAAATTAACAAAAAAAAAAGATAGCGAAAGAAAGAAAGCTCGAGGTAAATGTAGAGTTTAGGTGTTACCGGTAAATCTACTAATTTTCCGAACGATGCGATGTGTAATACGTTGACACGGATATATATAAAGGTGTGCCTTCAGTCCATCTTGCGGACCACAAACGTTTCGTGCCATTAATTCTTCGTAAACTAATGTTGTCCTATTTGAAGATGAAAAAAGAAACGGGTAAAACGTTTCCGGTGTCTGAAACATAATGCTTAAGTATACAAAAGAAATTCGGAGACTACGCGTGATTCGACGATCCCCTCACAGTGTCTTCCCGGTGAAGCCAATCCGAAGGAACACCAGTCGAGGTTGAGCCTGTGGACCGATCCGCGCGGATCGGTCGCGACTGTCCTGACTTGTTCGATTCACCGTACTCAACAGACGCGAATCTTTGATGCTTTTTTCTCGAGCAGGCGTTACCGTTTCCGATTGTTTTCCGACACGGATCTAACCTAGCTAGCTGTTACCTTTTCAACGTTGACGCGTTTTACGATTTACTTGCGGCATTACGATGCACTTTAGTTAGTTTAGTCGACTCGCTTGTTTCGCCGTTCGTTTCACCTCGCACACCGGCTGAACAGATCGAACGCTACCGGAAAGACTCGAACGTGAGTCGCGTACCGGCAATGATAACTAAGAGAACTTACCACCTGTGTACCTAAAAACATAAGAATTGTGGCCCAAGATCAACACCAACGTATATTTCACCGTATTTCCGTCAATTGTTTTTTGTAATTGATAAATACGAGGAATTGTAAGTGTCGTCTCGTCAAAAAAAAAAGAACAAAAAAAGAAGAGATATATAGTGTAAGCGTACAACGAATTACCACCGCGAAATTCAATTATACGTCGCTGGAAAACAAGCAGAACAATGATGAACACACACACACGCAGACAGACACACAAACACTCTCGCACACGTACAAACGAGCATATTGCCGCCGACGTGTAAACGGCGAACCATAGGAACGCTGTCAGTTTTCCGTTTCTCGGCACACAAAAACGTTCAATGGAAACCAACGTGCGCAGCCTAAAACAGGACATGCTACAAGTCGCGAGGAAGAGACGAAAGAAAATTATAAATAAACATATACATACACATAAAAATACAAGATATAAATATATATATAAATATATATTAATATATATATAAATATATATTAATATATATAAATATATATTAATATATATATAAATATATATATATATATATAAATATACATATATATAAATATATATATAAATATATATACATATATAAATATACCGACGCGCGACAGCGACGAAAGCTGTTATTTTAAAATCATCGTAAGCGAAATAAGAAGAACAACAAAATGGTGAAATGATGGAGGAGGGAGACTCTGTACGCGAGAGATGAACCTAGCACGTAAGGAACAATATGAAAACATAAGAGAAACAAAATATCGTGTACATTATTAGTTAGGCGAAACAAAAATGGAATAAAAATATAGGTTATTTTTCTGAAAGGTGGGGCGAGCGAGGGGGCCGGGAAAAGGACCATTTGTAAAAATGGGGTGACACGGCGGGGGCGCGCGGGACGCGGCGTCGTAGCGTGAATTTAAATGGTTCTTGTCCGGTGATCGATCGATCGGCGCGGACAGGGGCACAGAAGAAATCAAAGTACGCGTCCCGCGGACCCGGCCCTGGCGTCTTTTGCTCGTATAATCAGTCCCCGTTTCCCGAGGAATCCGCCCCTCGGCTCGGCTCCGCTTTCAAAAGCGGCGCGGAAACGTAGCGATCTCCCGCTCTTTTAAAGAACCCGCGGAGATCCACGTCCTGTAAAAAGTATTTAAACAGAGCGCGAGAGCGAGTGGAATAACGAGAGAACGAGAGAACGAGAGAGAGAGAGAGAGAGAGAGAGAGAGAGAGAGAGAAAGAGCGATAGCGAGTGAAAGAGCGACGAAGCGTCCCGATAATTTCCGGGACGCGTATAGGAACTTACCATAGCCTCAAGTACCGTTGTCTAGGTAATAAAACAAAAGAAAGAGCGTGAACCGGATGGAGCTAGCCAAAACGGAACGGCGCTGCATTAAACGGGAAACCAAGAATGTAGTGTAAAGTGATATATAGGTAATTAATGTAACCTGACGAGTAGGAGATAATACGGGGTTTTGGAAAGTAACGATGACGAAGCGGATAAAGCGGAGTCGCGTGGAACCGTGTAAAAAGCTTAGTTAAAATGAGGAAGAATGATGTCGAGCGAATGGGCACGAGAGAGGAGCGAGAGAAACCGCGAGCGTGTGCGAGAGACGGTGTGAGAGAGAGGGAGAGATAGGCCGAGAGAATGCGAGAGAAAGAACGTGCGTGATACATCTAATACGAAAATGGTAAAACCCATTTATGGTACCTAAGTCGTGCGCGTAATCGCGCCCGAAGGAACACGAAGAACAATGTACACTCACGAGTTACGTGCACACGCATGCACAAGCCACGGGAAACACACGTTACACGGACACCTACAACGACGTATAGACACACGTACACGCGTATGTAAATACACACGAGTTACAGAAGCAGAGGCCGCGCGCGCACTGTTACGCGGCAGTGTACGCGCGTACAACGTAGCGACGAGATACTTAAACAAAACAGCCCTAGACGTAGTTGGATCTAGTCTAGCTTGACCATCACTAGGTTAGCGAATAACGACGCGAGAAGAAACGTTCACGGAGGAACACACATAGTGCAATAACTATATCCGCAGGTTACGCGCAGCACACACGGCATATGAGAGCATCACACCCCACCTGTACACCCCCGCGCACACACCCACACGTTTCAGAGAACCGTAAATATAGAGGGAACGAGTTGTGGCTGCTGCCTCTGTCCTTCGTCCGTGCCCCCAAAGTCGCGACTCTCGAGGCTACACCCTGCACGCCGCGATTTTCGTCGTTTTTCACCCCATAACCGATCGTTTCAGCTTCGAACAGCTGGCACAATTACCGAATCACGACGTCCGCGAACTATGTCGACCCACTTCCCCTCCTCTTTTTCCTGTTTTTACCTCTCTCTCTCTCTCCTCTCTCTCTCTCTCTCTCTCTCTCTCTCTCTTTTTATTTGCTCCCTTTGCTACCCTTCTTGCCGACACGCTCTTCCGTCGTCGTGGACCACGACTTCTTTCGCGACCCAGTCGCGAACCAGGTGCAGAGAGACGAGGGCGAAACGTGCCTCGTGGGACGCTACTCCAGCTCCGCCGAGATCGAAGGCAACGAAGCCACGCCTACTCGGGGCGAGACGGATCCAGCTACTTCTCTAACGTCTCCAGCGTTTCTAACATTCGCCCTGAAGCGCTGCTCGAGGGGACACTCGAGCTGCATGTGCTCGAGGCTGATCAATCGCTATTTGGGATTCCGCGGCGCACTGAAATGATATCGCAAACTCTGCATCGTCTTACGAAATACTAGTTTTATGATTGCTAAATTAACGTTCCATTATTTTCTTAATAGTCTTGACAAGTTGAAAATAATCAGTTTTGTTCTTAACCCTCTGATTAGCTATTCTGCCAATAATTTTACCATAAAAAAACGAGACAATTTTTCTTATTTTAATAACAAAAGAATTTTACTTTGATTCGGAAGAAATAAATGATAATCTCATTTATTAGATTATGTATAAATCCGTGGTTTACACATTAACATTACTCATTTTAATAGCAGTATTATTTTTAATAGCGATTGTAGACTACGCATAGAGATTATAATGCAATTTTACTCGATACGGACGAACTTTAAGTGAAAGGACAAATCGAAGAACGAATTGATCTGCTTGAAACATGCGCACAGATGCCCTCGGGGGCACTAGCGTTCGCCGAAGCCGAGAGCCGCGAAGCCACTCCCACTAGGTTGCCGCGCCTACTCGGCGGCCACGCCTACTCGATGGCCACGCCTACAGCCACGCGCGTTCAGCGCGCAGCGAAAGGAGCAGACGGTTCCTTTCAGGGAACTCTGCTCGCGCCTGGTCCGCGACATGGTCATTTTCAGCCAGCTTGTTTCCGATCCTAACGTCCCTGCGCCCTACTCCGTCGAACCACCGAATCACTCTATAGATTGATGATTTTCTACACAGAAGGATTTCCCTCGCGAAGATTTACCAAATACGATAAACCGACAATCATTGATGAAACATACATTTAGGAAAAACGTGTGCGTGCTTCTTTCACCGAGGACTGACTAAAGTAATTAAGTTCCGATATGCTTTCATGCGATCTCGAACGATTGATAGGTAGAGGGACTTCGGTGGCATCGGTGATGAAGGAACCAGAGAAACAAAAAAAGACGAGAGCTGGGTACTCTTATAATTCGCAATCGTTTCCCGTTTTAGTTTCCCGATCGATTCTTCGTGTCTGAAACGCCGCTTGCGAGTATACAACGTGATATAAACATATCATCGCGCGATTTAGCGGAACGAACGACCCCCACGTTAGGATCAGTAAGAACGGACAGGAGATTTTCGATAAAAGGAGGTCTCGCGCACTTTCGCCATCCGGACTAGGTATCTCCTCTATTTATTATGATACGGAAAATTATCCGGTGAAAGGGAAATCACAGCGGAGCCTCCTCTATCCGAACGCGTTCGGATAACAAAGTCAGTCGCTCTTCCGACGCCCGTTCGTTTCTCCCGCATCTTTTACACGGACGGTTTCCAACCGTATCGATCCTTGTGTCAGCAACCACAATTTTCCACGGTGTTCAACAAGTGCGAAGAGCGGCGAGCAAATCGGTGTAAAATTATCGGTTCCAGAAGGCGAAAGAGTTTCAAGCGCGCGACGGGGATCAGCGGCGGTTGTTGACGCAAGAGGCGAATCGTCGCGATCGAAATTTGACTAGCACCGTTCGGATAACAGAGCAGGCGGGCGATTGAGGTTCGGGCACGGGGCGCTCCGCTGAATTTTAATAGGCGCGATAATGGAGGACGTTTTCTCGTGTCTTTCTTAAGCTTTCAATGTCGTCGATATCTTGTTGACTAAGTTGTGATAATGTGATGTTCGGATAATTTTAGAGAAGAGCAACGGAGTTCGACGAAGGTGCGGGGGAGTGGTAGAGAATGTTTCTCGGTGAGAGAGTTCACCGTAAAACGTATTTACGATTGTATTTCGATTTAAAAGTACACGTTCACGGCGGAGGAAACGGACGATGATTTTTCGTTGGATCGTCGACTGCTCGCGGCGTGTCCGAATTCGAGACGCCGATTTTTTTAAGGACCTTCGTAGAGAGGAATCTAAAGAGTCGCAAGTCTGACGAAAACTATGCACCTATTATCACAGGTGCTCGAATTGCTTTCGGTGCGTCGTACAATGATTTCGAACGGCGATGATAGTTTTCGTGTCACAAAAATATCGGAGATATTCGCCGCGGATCGCGACGCTTTCCTTCGCGCGAAAGGTGAGATTAGAATCAGCGGACCGGCGTTGGCATAATTTCGTTGGACGTACACGCGCGTTTATTTCAACGATCGTCGCAGCGCTAGATAGATTCTATTGTTTCCAATCGAGAGTTCCTTCAACCATGTGCAGATACGTAGACGACGCATACCTATCTTACCGTCCTATAAAGTGATACTATTTACATTTGTTTATAAATGTTAATCGAAATACTCGGGAGGATAGCGTTACAGCATTCACAGTAAATAGGCGAACAATTTAAAGAGGAAAAAAAAGAAGAAGAAAAGAAGAGCGAAAGGTGAAACACGTGTACATACATAGAATCGTGCCATATGTAAAATACAAATTTAGAGGAGGATCGTGTAGGAGATCGTGTCAAAATTTGCGCGAGGACTGTACGCGATCATCGATGCTTACGCGCGCGGCGCTATTTTCTTTGTCCTCGTAAGAAACGACGCCACGAGGTGTTTAGTATTAGCGATTAATATTTCGACGACCTGTACCAGCATCTGTACCGATCCAATCGGGTTTCAGAGCACGGAAAATTATTGTGTTCGAACGTAGAGTCTCGGCGAGGACGCCGAACTTCAGTTCGTACGACAGAGTCTCCCGTACACCGATTGCGAGCGATACCCAAACGACAGCGTTTTTAATCCCGAGCCTAAGACGAAGTAAAATCGACGATTCGTTCGAATCGGGGAAACGTCTCGAACGGACGTTCCAAATTCCAATTTCAGTTGCGCGCGTGAAATGCGCGGGAAACGTTAAAAAACACGGCGCGTCAACCAGCGTCTCGCTTGTATCTCGTTCCCGCCGCGAGGAGAAACTTTCCCTTTATTCGAACCGTCGCGAGACCATCCCGAAGAATAGAAATTTGCATAAAGATTTCCGCAACAAAGACAGCCCCGCTGATAACGAACGAAAGACTCTTGTTCGCGCGAAACGGGGGACTCCGGCGTACCAGCATTCCGCTTTCACCGTTTAAATTCCTGCGCTTCTGACACCGCGAACAATCAGCCGTGAGTCGAGAACAGACGCTGTTAAACGGCGCGGCCGACGCGATCCCGTCGGCGCAGCTTCAGCGAGACACGCGAGAGATCCGCGCGATGCCTCGGTATCGGTTCGACGTCGATCAGGAACGAAACAGACCCGGAGTAGGAAGGCAGCAGCTACGCTACTTTTCGGATACCGATATCACAGAGCACCGTGAAATAAAAATGCAAAAAAAAAACAGCAGTTCTAGCGTTAAACTAAACCGAAGGATGTTTAAGATGTTGCACACAAGTGAGAGAAAGCAGAAAAAACCGTAGGAGCCGTAAGCGAGCATACCTTAAAGTATAACATAATGTATATGATCATATATAATTACAATGGAAGAGAGAAAAAGAAAACGAAAACCACAAAACGAAGCGAAAAAACCAACGCGTGCATCTGTATGTGTATACATACATACATACATCTATCACGTATATGTATATATACACAGGCGTATAATACAACCCAAAAAAATGAATAAATAAATAAATAAATACAAGCAAGAAACTATGTATATTATATATACATACCAGGCGTAAGTGTGTAAGGGGATAACATTAGTCGAAAAAAACCTAGCGAATATATCGAGTATAAGCGTAGAGACGAAGAAAAAGAGCGCGAGAGAGAGAGAGAGAGAGAACGTGCGAAAGAGTGCGAAAGAGAGAGAGAGAGAGAGAGGAAAGAGAGAAGGACGAGCGGGAACGCGTGCAACTTGTTTAAAATGACCGCGGCTCTCCGCGAATGTACTGTGTTAAATACCTTTAGCTATTAAGTGACTTGAAATCATTGAACCGTAACCGATTAACGAGACGAGGAGAAAAACGTTGTGTGGCTAGCCTGCCGGACCCCCTGAGCCCCCTCCAACAAAAATCCCGAAACAAATAGGTCTGTCGCGAAAGAAGAACAGCGAGCTGATAGTATGTCGTTTGAGAAAGAAAGAGAGAGAGAGAGAGAGAGAGAGAGAGGGAGAGAGAGAGAACCAAACTAAGAAAAGCAAAGCGAGAAAGTAAGAGAGAGAAAAGCCGGACGAAGACGAAGGGACGCAGTTACATGAGAGAAAAGCGTGTCAGTGTGTGTGTGGGCGCGCGCGCGCTCGTTTCCCCTGCGATAGTGTTTGTGAACGAGACGAGATTAACGTTGCGTCGGCCCAGAAAGGGGGCGAAACTGTGACAGGGGGGGGGGGAAGCCTCGTACTTATGGTGATTACGATCGCGTCCGTGGGCTCGTGCGCGATCCACACACCCCTCCGCTGCAAACCCCCATTGTTCCGCAGTTTTTTCGTGCGATTCGGCGCGCGTGTCACAACGGGACCCATTATTGTGCGCACGGTTATGGGTCGCCACCCTCTCACCCTCACCTGAAAAACACCCCACCGAATCAACCAACCAACAAACCAACCCCCCGGCGCTGTATGCGGCATATCACGACCGTACGCTAAGGAGTAAGGTGCCTTTTTTAACTTTCATCGTATGTATGTAAACTTTTCGGGGTTCGACTAACCAAAAAGAAAACCAAAAAAAAGAAATAAAAGAAATAAAAGAGAACAAAGAAACTAGCAAACGAAGAAGCAAACACACGAGAGAAAGATAGAGAAAGAGAGGAAGAAACACAGTTGGTAAGAACGATTCGAGCGGGAAAGAGAGAGAGAGAACGAAACGACGACGACCATCCATATTGGGGAAACGGCTACGACGGAGAGATCGAGGGACGGGACCGGTACAATGTCCATCCAGCAAAAAAGAAACAAAAAGAGAGATAAGAGCGTGCATCGTCCGCGATATTTTTATTTAAACAGTTTACGATGGCGTGAGCTATTCATCGATCGTCGGAGCGCTATATTCCAGTAGCGATCGGGTCCGCGCGATCGAATCCTCCGCGAGATCCCGTCGACACGGCCCGCGGGGTCCCATGGCAGCCTCTTCTCTTCGCATACACATACAGTTTAAGTTTCAAGGTGGTACGCGCGCGATCGCCGGACAGAAAGCCCGAATCAAGCAAAAAAGAACCTCGTACACACCTGTATATGTATGTAATTTGTACCGATGCGATGGAGGTCGTTAACGCGCGATTACGGTATCAGGAGCGTGCACGCGCGCGCTGACACTATGTTATCACCGACATTACACACGGGAAATCGTAACACGACACAACTCTACCCCCGAGCCCCCTCCCCTCCTCCCCAATCCTCAACTACCCTCCCACAAACACTAGCCCACGGTACACGTACACGAACGTACATGCATAGAAGAACACGTATAGGAAACTCTCGACGTGTATATACGTATATATAGGATATGTATACGCGTTGCACACGATTATACTCGCGCGGACAAGAGGGGGGGAGGAAAAAAAAAGGAGGACGATAAATACAGAGCCACGCCACTCTACCCACACGAATCACCGAGCGACATTTACCTAAAAACATAGATGCACACGTGCACAAGTACATAGGGGATGCGAAAGAATGGGATGAAAGGGGACTGATACCTCCGAACAGACAATTCTCACGCGATATATAGAAATGGAGACTCGAGACGCCCTGGGACGTGTGTAAAAGAAAAAAACGTGTATGATATTGTACGCGTGCGCGCGTATACGCGCGGTGGAACGCGCGCGCGTATACACACGGCCGCGTATGAGATAGTATATAAAAATATAAATAATGATGAATATAAATAAAATATATACATATATAAATATATATTGGTATATGTGTATATATACATATGTACATATGTATACATATACATATATAAAATACTATGAAGAAGTAAACAAAGTATAAATACGAAGGAAGTATATAAATGAGAGTAATAGGATAAAACACGCTTAGGCTTAAGAATATAAGATATTATTATGATGATGTATGGTTGGTTTATAATGTAAAATATATTATAGAAAATGTATGTTGTTACGTTCATTCCCTCCCACCCTTCCAGACGATTTCGTTTCGACGAATATTCGTGGATCGGCGCGAGTTTTCAATTGTTTTTTTTCGTTATCGTTCTCGATCGACGAGAAACGTTCGAACAGCGCGGCACACGTGAACGAAAAGTAAATTACACCCCTAACCAGCTAACTCATGATTTTATTTTTCCTGTTCTCGCAGCCCTGGATATCCGCGATCACTGTCGGAATGAATATACTTTATGATGTCGCCGTTCGATACGAATCTATGGTAATAATTTTATTCGGACGTTAAGAATGTTGTAGATCTGGTCTAGATAACGTACACAACGCGAGGTCTCATGGCGCGGAGACGAATGGCGGAATCGAAGCAGAAGTTTCGCGAAAGTTCTCGCTTCGTTCGGACCGTGTTAGCAATAATTGTGCTCACGCGAGGGCGACATTAATAAAAATATCACCGTAGGAAGTACAAGACTCGGTTTGTTCCTATCCGAATCTCGCGTCCCCTATATCAATGTTTCAGTTAACGTTTAATATTTCTTTGCTATCTCGTGTTACGTTAACGCGCGGAATGAAAACGGTACAGCAGTCGCCGCATGCCAGTGGAACGGAAAGCAAGTAAGTATACGGTATTATTATAATATTTCAAATAAGAATAGGCCGAGTACTTTTCATTTAGCCCGGGGATCACCTGCGTATCACCTGAATTCGGAACGATAGTCTACAGTCGGATAAAAATATTTTACTTATTTTACTTATACTAAATATCTTTCATTTAGCCCGGGGATCACCTGCGTATCACCTGAATTCGCAACGATAGTCTACAGTCGGATAAAAATATTTTACTTATTTTACTTATACTAAATCTCTTTGCGAAAATCCACGATCGCGTCTTTTTACCAGTCCGCTGATAATTCGAAACGCACGGAGCGTGCACTTTCGCGGAGAATCGGGCTGCTACAGGTATGCCGAACTCATTGGATTCCGTAAACATAGGTCCGTTTGTGTCTTGCGCGAGTTCGCAGCGTAGGAGACGCTTTTGCAGTCAAATCAATTCAAATGCATCGAACGCGTTCGGCTGTCTTACACATGCATACACATTCGGAGCCTCGGGCAAGCCGGCATCCATACATGCAGTCGCGTGTAACGTAACTTTGTCGTCCATTTCCCCAACTTCTTCCACCCCGTGCCCCGTAACCGTGGTACAGAAACGTTGGCTGAATATGGGAATCGATAGGAATACTTCTCGCGAACCTTGCTGTATTGTCCGAAAATTCTTGACAAGCTTAATTTCTGCGCGACTATGTTTCTTCGAAAACGTAAAGTGGATAAAACGTTCTTTAGAAAATTATGTGGAACGCATTTTGGATTCTCGAGCAGCCTAAATTGTTATAAAATAACATTGTGATCAACTGGACTTTTACTGCAATTTCTGCATTTTCTTCGAGCAGTCTGATTGCACAATCTATTTGTTTGTTAATGGTTTAGTGTGACACGAGGAGTAACTTATATAGTATAATATTATATTTGCAATATATTAAATTTGCTCGGTGAATCTAATTGTAAATATATTATATATTCTCTCCTTTCCTGAATTTTATAATTGAATTAGCGTTATGAATAATCAGTTTTTTAAAGATTTGCATTTATTTTGTTTCTGTATTTAATTCAATGCTTAAATATTAGCGACAAGAAAACAGAATTTGATTGCAATATAAGAGTAGAGAATCGCGAGTCGGGCTCACAGTACTACAGCAAGGGGTTAATTTCTGGTAGAAGTTAGTCAAGAGTACGGCTCGATAATATTTGACGCATCTTAAAAATAATTCGTGGAAATTACTAATTTATCGATAAAATTTCTGCAGAAGTAGCTTCACAATTTTATCAACGGTAAAACAAATGTCTATATCGTACCTAACAAATCAACTTAGTCGGAATGACGTACCATCCCCCAAAAATATCAGGAAAATTCTAGAAATTGTAATTAGACCTCGTCGGGAATTAATTCGTAAGATCTTCGGAGGCGAATCGTCACCATGGAAAAGACGGCAGCCTCTGTAGCGAGGATCGAGTAACGGGTGCACGGCGAAGGAAGGTGTACGTAATGCGAGCGCTCTCTCGCAAATACAAATTGTTATGTGGATACATATATCCACCGGGAGCCGCATTCGCCTCTACAAGTAAACATACAGGTCCGTGCATATCGAATACCCAGCGGACGACATAGCATACAAGAGAATAGTGTAGTATAAAGCATAAACTACAATTAGCGGTAATCCGCGTGACACGGGCATGGCACCCTTTGCGCATATTAAAGCATTAGCTGCCGAGTCATACGAGCGAACCGTACATCATTTCGGGACGTAGCCACGTCTGCTGGTAAAATCGTTAAATTTACGAAGAAACACGACTGGCCCGATACGGACTGACTGAATATTAGTGGCGCAACACCGGCGCGTACGTACCTGTGCACGCGTACGTATGCGCCGCTGCGTACGCGGGTGCACCCCCTCTGCGTCGACGTTGCTCTTGCGGCTGTGTGCGTGCCTTTTCCGGAACCGACCAGAAAAAACCCGTCTACTCGGATAAATTACGAATGAAACTCGATGAGAGAGCTGTTCCGGTATGCACGCGATGCGATGGAACGCAATTTTTATTGTCGGAACGCATGACCTGTGGAAGCCTGCAGAATGCAACTATTGTCTTATGGCAGCGGACAGTGAACGGTGGTCGGTTCCTTCTCGAGACCAAATATGCGTCAGTTTTTATCGGCCACGTCAGGCTGACGACGAGTTGAATGATTAACACTTTGCAGTCGGATGGCGGATACTAAAAATTCAAACGTGATAGGAGTAAGTATTCAATTCTGCATGCAAAAGGAGAATTAAAATCTAGAAAGAATAAATATCCTCTATTTATGGAGTTCTGCAGTTAAGCTAACTTCGAGGGCGGAGGGTGAACGCTTTGAGTACCGCGCTTTTTAAAAATCGGAATTATTTCATCAGACTTGGAAACGAATTTTTACAATGTACTAGTTGCTAGTAATTTGTACAATGCATTTATTTATCTTTACTCGGTTATAACTAGACTACGGATTTTATATATTTATGTCAAAGCTATCGGTGCCATTATTTATTATCGGTCTGCTTCTTATAATTGATGGAGACAACCCTTATTTTGCAAAAGAAATCGCATTACAGTTCTGATACTATATTAGTCTATGCTAATTCTAGGTCACCAAGCCCAATTAGAGTACTTGTCCATCCACCTAATCTATTGCATATATTCGGTACACCTTTGAATGTCCACCTAGTTTTTGGCAGAGCAAAGATTCTCTTGGTCAACGCGAGAGCAGGGCTGGGAAAATTACTGGCGAAGTTAGCGAGTTATTCTAAGCCTATCCGACCATTTCAAGGAGATCGACGAGCACGTTTCTTCGCCGAGGTGACCCGATTCATCGGCGCGCTTATGGCAAAACGTCGTAACGTAGGTTTTTACGTAACTGAAATTGTTCAGCGGGGTAAAACAAGCGGCAGGAACGATCCGATTTCTTCGTTTCAATTAACAGAAAAGTTTCCGAACAACAACTTGAAACGAAGCAAATGTGGTTCGCAGAATTGGCCTCATCGGTCACCAGGGAAGCATGGTACAGCGTAGTTTCCTCTACCATTCTCATTTGTGGTTATCGGTCCACTGTTATTCCGCTGGCCTCGGAACTGCATTCAGCCCTTACGCCTTTATATATTTCATTCTAACAAGGTTACATTATATTGCACGGCTGCCTACAATTACCGTGGTCTGCCGACATATTTTACCGAGATCTATCTGCCCTGTTACGCCCACTTCCGTTTATGATTGCTGTAGAATTAAAAGTTACGAACTTAAAGGACGACGCTTCACACTCTGCTTCGACAATCTGCGTTTGTTATGCCGGTTAGGGGAAACCACCCTCTCCAATTATAGGAGATTATGTTACTACTTTTATATTGTTTTCGTCGTTAATAGAAAAATAGAATAAAAATCTAACAACGGAAAATGTTGCGTTGTCTGGAAACAAGAACCCGCGGCTTAAAATGCACGTAGGCACGGCGCATAAAATGCGACGTCGCGATAAAACGGTCCTGTGTATATATATATACGTAGCCAGGGATTTTTTAGGATCATCATTCACTTGCGCTACCTTGTGGATTTACATCGCCGCTTTCATCTAAAGTTACTATCGCAGAACTTTACGTAAATCTAGATTTATTACATGCGGATGACCTCTCAGGAATTTCTGTCGTACTCTGTAGCAACAGATGTCCAGTGTTTAAAGAGCTCTACTCAGAAGTTCGCACCGGAGCATTTCTCCGTTTCAAAAGGTTGCGGACTGTCGTAATTATTACGTGTCACGACGTTACCAAGTTGATGGGATGGATACAGAAATTGATGCATCGTCGAGGCCTTTATGGAAACAATTTCAAAGATTTTCGAGAATCCTTATCCCTGAGGAACTAGCTATGTAATATTCCGTTTCAATCCAATCCGTAATCCTTGTAGTAACCTTGACATAACCTTGTAGTGTGAAACAGGGTATCCTAAATGAATGGTAAAATGTTTAAACGATTTTTTTGGAATATAATAGGTTATCTAATAGAAGAAATAATTAGTTGATCAAATCGAATTTTCATAAAATACTTCACCGAAGTCTGTGTTCATATAAAAATCCACGAATACGCCTCGATATTGGTTGTATAATGAAATTCTACACTGAAATGATTGAAATCGAAGATATCGCCAATTAAGGACACCAGGTGGCGCCAGCGATCCGTCGATGGAATTGCAGTACCATAAAATTGATTCGAATAACTTTCCACAGATAAATTAACCAAGCTTGTAATAAATATAAGAAATGTACCAAGTCAATTAATTAAAATTGACCACACAGAACAATTTAATTAATAAAGATAAATATAACAGTTTGAAGAATCTGAGATATTGAATCTTACCAAGCAGGAATGAAGTGGAAGTTAATAAGCTTCGAACTTGTGCGTATTATTCTCTTTTCGTTTTTCTCTTTTCATTTTTCTCTCTTCATTACTCGTTACACGAAATGTTAGGTATACTTACTGTTACATTATAAGAACGGAAAGAACTATTATTATTAACAAACATAATTAAGTAACTTCGGAAGCCGTTAAACACTGTAGCATCCATTTAACTTTGATCCTGCGCAGTGTGTTAATTGCGCAGGAAAATGCGGAGGGCGCTAATTGCGCTGGATGATGCGCATAATACAATTCTATGGTTTTATGTATTTCATTTAAATTTGAATTTATTTGTAAGGTTTCGTTTGAAATAAATAAAAAAAGAAAAGTATACATTTATTGCCTCTAGATAATATTAAGCACCCGTATTGGAAATAAAGTATAACCAATACTCGGTTCTAGTTAAAAATCCTAAATTTATGATTTGTCGGTAACGTCGAGTTAAATTAATTATTTCTAAATAATTGAAAAGACTTAAATATGCATAATTTGATTTACACCGTAGCTATTTCTGTAAATTTTGGTAAAACAGTTTGAATAAGACGCAAATAGATGTTATATATGCGCCCTCTATCGTGAGTAAATGAAATTGCAGTCTAGGGGAATATTTAGGGGAATTTCTAAACCGTCCAGATTTTGTGGACAAGTTAGTTCAAGTGCAAGAGGACTAGTGAATAATTAAAATAACAATTGCGATATTTGCAACGTTATGTCGAAGTTATTTAAGTATAGTTGCCAACGTTTAATTAGGAGATGAATGTTGTACAGTAAACAAATATGTATCATGACAATTCTTCCTGAAGAAACTGCTTGTTTGATATTTTGTGAAGTGTACGGTATCTGTACTTCAATGGAAGTGTAACTGATATGTTGTACATAACCTTGTAGTTCCTGGAGGTTATGTTGTGCAGTTGATTATTTTCTGATAAGTTGTCGGTGTTTTTAACGAATAAATCCAGTCTAACGAAGTTAAAAACATGGCGTATTTAACGAGAAAAGAAATCGACGAAATGAAACCGCATATTGAAAAGGCGGTTCATAAATTCCTTGGTTTTGGGGAACCTGCTATCGTTACCACGGCTGTCAATTGTATTACCTCTGGCTACGATAAACGTAAAACTGCGGGTTAGTATTGTTATTATTTCGAATATCGAAGGTACAAATTTTCTAGAACGAAAATGTTAATATATTCGATGCTTTTTACAGATAAACTGTCTGCTTTACTGGAAGACAAAAAGGCTTCAAAATTAACTGAGAAGATCTTTGCAATATACGATGATGCCAAAGCAGCACAAAAGAGTAAAAAACGGAATCATGTGGAAGATAAAGACAAAGAAAAAGAAGCGAAGAAACCTAGGTTTAGGGACGACGAAGTAAAAAATGAAAAGACAACGGAAGCACAATTATCTGCGGATAAGGTAAGTAGCCCTTGTTACTACGTAAGTAAATGTTATATCCTTTTATGGATAACTGTATTTGTGCAGATACGACAAATGATGGCGAATGCCCAAAGGGAAATTGAAGAACGGAAGAGGGCATTAAAGGCCATCAAGCAAGAAGAGATAGCTCCAGTGAAACCATTACTTAAGACACGAGATTCATTACCAACAGTAGGTAGCATGTATAACCAAGGTCTTTTAAGTAAAACAGACTCTGACAAAGCACGAAAAATTGCTGCGTTACAAGCTCAAATCAGAAGTAAGCTCAGCTCAGGACTGCTCGGGAACGTCAGCGTTCCCGACAAACCAACTCCGCTAATCCTAGATGAATCAGGAAGGACGGTAGATATAACAGGCAAAGAAGTTCAACTCACGCAAGTTGTGCCAACATTGAAGGCCAATATACGAGCGAAAAAGCGCGAAGAATTCAAAGCACAGTTACAAGAATCCAAAGGCCCGGAAGAAATTCAGGACACGCACTTTTTCGACAATAGGATAGGCGTGAAACCCGCCATACGCGGCAAACGTACACTAAAGTTCCATGAGCCGGGAAAGTTCCAACAGTTGGCAGAGAGAATTCGTATGAAAGCCCAACTGGAGAAATTACAGAATGAAATTAGTCAAATAGCTAGAAAAACCGGTATAAGTTCAGCAACTAAGTTGGCACTTATAGCACCGAAAACCGAAGCTCTCAGCGAAGATGTGCCTAACGTGGAATGGTGGGACTCTGTTATATTAACAGGAGGATATCCAAACGATGATAAGCCTACAGGAATTAAAAATTCTACTATTACCAATCTCGTGGAACATCCTACGCAAATGCGGCCACTAAGTACGTATATATTACAAAGATCTAGCCAATCACAGAGCAATTTAAATTTAGCTGCTACTAATTCCATTTATTTTTTGCAGCCGACTCGTTGAAACCAATCTATATGCCTGTATTTTTAACGAAGAAGGAACGTAAGAAATTGCGCAGACAAAATAGGCGCGAAGCGTGGAAGGAAGAGCAAGAGAAAATCCGATTAGGCCTTGAACCACCGCCCGAACCAAAATTACGAATTTCAAATCTTATGAGAGTGCTAGGTACAGAAGCCGTCCAGGATCCGACAAAAATAGAAGCTCATGTTCGACAGCAAATGGCTAAAAGATTAAAAGCGCACGAAGACGCGAATGCGGCGCGCCGATTAACCGCTGATCAACGACGTGAAAAGAAGGCAAGGAAACTTAAGGAGGATACTACCTTTGGCGTACACGTGGCTGTTTACAGGTACGTAAAGGAACAATATAAACTATAATGTTTGCCAATATTCTCATTAAAAAAATGCTGTTAATGGTTAATATTATTTTTTATAGAATACGCGATCTACTAAATAACGCATCGAAGAAGTTTAAAGTAGAAACCAATGCAAAACAGCTTTATCTCACTGGCTGCGTGATGCTTTTCCGCGATTGCAACGTTGTCGTAGTCGAAGGGGGTGCGAAACAGCTGAATAAGTATAAACGGTTAATGATGCACCGCATCAAGTGGGAGGAGGACACTATAAAGGATAACGATGGGAACGACGTGCCCAACAAATGTGTCCTTGTATGGGAAGGGATTAGCAAACAACGCCACTTCGGCGAGATTAAGTTTAAAGTTTGCCCGATCGAGAAAATGGCTCGCGAGCACTTTAAGAAGCATCAGGTCGAGCACTATTGGGACCTAGCCTACAGCGGAGCTGTTCTCGACAACACGGACGATATTGGCTCTTAGAACGAGGTTTTGTAATTGATGAATATAAGCATGCTGATGTAAATGCGATCATAGGTAATTTTAATACCATGTAAGTAAACAGTCGCTAACGAAACGTAATAGTAAAAGATCAAAACTGTAACAAAATTGTGGCAGATAGAGCGAGAATAAAAGTGCTCAAGAGAATTCCACGTGGAGATCCTTCTTAACTGCCTCTAGGAATCCTTTAGAATTAACAGAGTAATCAACAGATATGTGAATCGAAGATCGACATTTTTATCATCCAAAACAATAAATTTGTTCTATAAAAAGTGTGATGAAATTTTGATTCTCCGTGCGACGAAGACGAATACCGAAACATCGAGAGTTCTCTGAAAGCAGAAGTTACCTTAGCTCCCTTTACTCTCGTCTACTCCTAAAAAGTAATCGCGCGAGAGATCCAGCGACCTCGGCGCAGAGGTCAATCGTTCGCGTTGCTCCTAAGAATGCTCATCCAGAGCCGACATTACGGTCAAGCCCGTGAGTGTTAATTAGCATAGCGCAATGACATCGCGATGGCAACGCGTGGCACGCTGCGAACGTACACACACAGGGTGCACAGGCTGCGCGCAACACGTATTGTATCTGGGAAGATGCAAATGCACTTTTGAGCCTTGAAACTGCACGTCCAACCGCGACTACGGACAACGGCGTCTATGAAAGGTGAACCTTGGTCTCGTTCATAATACCAATCCGACTGGAGCAGCGATGCACTTTTACCGTCGCATCTAAGTAAGTGTTACGCGCCGGTATATTGTTGACACCCTATATTACTGTGATCCTTACACCGTGAGCCCCACTCTTTTATCCGACCGGACGCACAGAGGTTTTACTTTCGTTCGAGGATCGGTCTCAGTTCAGGTTTGCCGCTACATGTTCTCGTACATGCCCGACGCGGGGTCTTGCGAAATTCGCCAAGGCAAATGAATTCTATCGCGTGCTGATACACGGACCGATTGCGCTACCTTCGAAACCATCGTTCTCGGCGAGTGAGAGAATCATTTTGGGAGAATGTCAACGTGCCTGGAACGGAGATCGATCGATCATGTATTCGTCCTCCTATCCCGGTGAGTCTTTCCGTCTTCGTTCCTATCGGACAAACGATATAATGCTTTCTCGGGGCCGTTAGGAAATTTATGATTGCTTTCTCAGATGATTAACCATCCGTCTAGACGCTGACACATCGGCCGCGGTGCCATCGATTTCTATTTGCTCCTTTCCTAATTAACGGTATCTGGCGTACCCGCGTTTTCTATTTAGAATTTCAAATTTTATTCCCGCGAGTCACGTGATGCAGAAACAATCAAACGACTGGAGCTGGTTACTTTCTTTCTGCTAATTATCCGAACTCGAACGCGTCCGATTGTTTTCTCACGGGACTCCGTTTCGCGCGGATAACATAAAATAAAGTCGGCTTCACAGTTTCTGCGGATTAAGAATATTTCTTAGCTGTACGGGTTGAGTGAACTAAGATCCAAGCTTGAAATATCCTTTGTTTACGATAACATGAGAAAATCTCCGAGAGGGGTAAACATCCGTGCCAAGGAGACGAAAATCGCGCCAGAGAGGATTTCGTCTCAAGGTCGGATTTCCAGAAATTTCAAGGTCACCGGTGTTATTTCAAGTCCTGATACATTGGATTAATATCGCATGTCCTTTTTACTAAAACAATAATTAATTACTTTGAAAGAGTCTCCGAAATCTCCGTTTTGAAATTCGCCCCCACGAGGTTGGCTTCCAGAAACTGGTTTTTGATTAATCGAAGGATCGACTTGGTAATAAAAGAGCGAACGCTTTATAAAAAAAAAATATAAGAAGCATCCTCAGCGATGAGTCAGAGAAAAAATGGCGCCCGTTTGCCTACACGGTCTCCTAATCATGGGAGCACAGAAGGTTACGTAAGGAAATCACAGAAGAACCAGGAAGGCGTCTAAATGTCAGACAGCGATCCTTCGATCCCCACTTAAGGTCGCTTTAATTTGTCCGCGATCCGAGCCCGTCCACCACCATCGGCGCGATCGCAAAACCAACGGGACCTACACCGACCCAGAAATTCGCCCGCGGAATCTAGGCGAATCAATGAATGAACTTAACGCGATAAGGGTAACGGCGGGACGGTTGTCTAGATTCGGGCGAAAAGATATATCCCCCGTCAGACAAGGTCTTCGGAGTCCTGTGAAAGTTCGCCGCGGATCCCTCGTGATCAATGTTGAAACGGATCACGCGACTCGCTCGATACCTATAGACACACATTCCGCTAATAAGGAAGCGATTTCATCGGGAGATCATGCGAATCTTCCCGTCCCCGAAAACCTATCGCACGGAGAGCCGAGCTTCTGCCGCGTTACCCTAATTTCTTTTTCGTGCGCGGACGTAACGACGGCGAAAAAAAGCCGCGTAATCTACATGGCCCAACCCAGCGACTGTGTTTTTAATGATCGATCCTATCTCGTCATTGTCAAGTTAGATAATAAGACAACCGTTGAATTTACATGACAATTATTAGGTAACCTCAAGGTGTACCGTAGGATAGATGTTAGAAACAATTTCTCACGAGTTCACCGGTGGGAGATACAACGTTACCACGGCGACATCCACTTCTCGGATAATAAACTCTCACGTTGCCGATGCTGAAGGGTTTCGTGTCGGTACACGGGTCCGTCGGAGATAATAGCTTGCTGTCTCATGATTCTGCCTCTCTCGCGCTCGAAGAGAATTCAGTAATCTCTGGCGAGAGACAAACACCGGGAAGGTGATCGGGATTTTTAAGCTCGCGAATAATGATCCCGATAGCACAGCTGTAAACGGCACCAATCTAATCGCGGCTTGTTTCCACTTCTCTTCCATTCCCACGGTGCTGAAGGTTACGGTATTTCGTGCAACGCTATTATTTAACAACTTCATTAAAGGCAAGAGGATTCTTGGAAGATTGCTCTTCAAGGGACTGCGGTTGCCGCATGATCCTCGTTATCTGATGTTGAGCAAGTTCTTCGAAGTTCTTTGATGTCGTTGTTTGTCAATCCTTTGCCCTGAAATATCGGATCGTATTAGCGACGAAGATCTCGAAATAGACTACCTAGTGAACGACTTCCAGCTACGTGTAAGAACAAATTTATATTTCCTATCCTTAGAATCCGATTCGCAGATTCCTCGTTGCGTTCGCCCTGGTCGAGGGTGCGACCCTGCCGTCGAGCATGTTGCTGGATCTGAACAAGCGTACGAACGTGTCGATGCTGAAGTACCATCAGGCCGAGCAAGCGATTCAGAGCTCGCACACGCATCTGAATCATGGCTCCCCGTCGTACTTCCTGAGCGCGTCCCACGAGATAACCGAGCACGCGCAGAACCTCTCGAGGAAAGCTCTACGAATCGAGACGATGGCGATGATGTTGGTGGAGGCGTTGAACATGTCGTCGAAAGAGGCGTCCTCCGTGTTGCCTTCGGTAGCGGCCATCCACTGCCCCGACACGTCCACCTTTCTGCAAGTGATGGCCGGCTGCAAAGAGTTCGACTCGCGGTACAGAACGCACACCGGCAGGTGTAACAACGGATTGCACCCTACCTGGGGCGCGGCTCTAGAGCCTTACGCGAGATTTCTAGCGCCGGAGTACGTGGACGGCGTTTCTTTGCCGCGCACCAATCTGCCCAGCGCCAGGGAAGTCTCGTTGAGAGTCCATTCCGGGGGTCTGGACCTTAAACACCCCTACTTGATGGCGCTTACCGCGCTGTTCGGTCAGTTCCTGGTCCACGATCTTGCCCACACGCCGAAAATGGAACTGCCTGACGGCGCGAAACTGAAATGCTGCAATGTGGACTACGAGCACTTCCATCCGGAATGCTTTCCCATCCGCGCGGATAACGCTATAGGGTGCATGGAATATTCGAGGTCGGCGCCGCACCCAGGAAACTCGTTTCAGGTAACGCATTGTCTCTCGCGAAACTTCTCTCGAGGATAACTGAAAAGAGACTTCCTTTAACAATCGTGCCAGTAAGGTAGTAACGTGTACTTACAATTTTCCATTAGCATTTTCTGTATGTTCTTTCTGATAACTAGCAAAAACTGTCAGTCTTCGTTAATTACAAATTCCCATCAAGATTCCTAGAAACTGTAAAACATGTTAGACGTTGGCATAAGGGTTAAAGAACGTTTCAACGTGCGAAATCTCAAAGCGTCCTTACCTATGGTAGAATTGTTCCAAGTGTCCTAGCAACTAGGTCAAATCCTAAGATAATCTAAATCAGCAGCACGCTGTCGCGTTTAACGAGTGTAGAAGTAACATTTGACCGTAGGGTTGCAAACTGGGTCCCCGCCAGCAGATCAACCAGGCGTCCTCCTACTTGGACCTGTCTCCCGTTTACGGTAGTTCCGAGGAAGTAGCGAGGACCCTGCGATCCGGGAAGGGCGGTTTGCTGAACACGCAGAGGAAGAATCTGCCCATGCCGTCGCCGAAGTACGAAAGTTGCAGGAGCGCCAGCAAAGCTTTCCCGTGTTTCCTTAGCGGGGACTCGCGGGTAAACGAGAACCCCGGTCTCACTCTGATGCACGTGCTTTTTCTACGGGAGCATAACCGAGTCGCAACAGAGCTGGGACAACTGAATCCTCGCTGGGACGACGAGAGACTCTACCAGGAGGCAAGAAGGATCGTTATCGCGGAAATGGAGCATATAACTTATAACGAGTTTCTGCCCGTTGTTCTCGGCGAGGCGGCCCTCGACAAGTACGCGCACGCCTCTTTCCTGACATAATTAATTCCACGGATTAACAGGCCCGCGCGAAAAACGTCGCCTGGCTCCCGGACTTTTAGTCTGGCCGCCCGGCGTTTCTCCGCGGGAATGGCAATTAGCCGCCGCGCGCGTGCATTATCGTTACGGTATGATTCCAGGTATCAATTACGGTTGACGCACCGGGGATACTTTCGCGGCTATGACACGAGAACGGACGCGACGCTCGGGAACTCCGTCGCGTCGGCTGGGCTCTTCTTCGTGGCCGCGCTGACCCCGAAAACCCTCGACCTAGTTGACTCACGATCGGCGCAAAAGTCCGGGGAAAGATCCTTGTTGTCCGCCTTCTACGCTCCGCAAGAGTTTTACGAAGCGGGGGCTGTCGATCGTCTGATCGTCGGCGCCACAGGTCAGTCGATTTATTAATTCGAATACGGTCGTCGCGCGAGCTCTTCTCGATATAATCTAGCCGCTGCGCGGGTTCTCGATGTTTTATTGTCGTTGCAAGCTTTCGCTCGACCGCTTTCGGATTCGTTGCCATACGATTATCGCAATCGTAAAGCTACGCTCGCGATCGGTATTGGCGATCTCATGACGCAGCACTGTCCAATCAGTGTTAAATTTAACGTTAATCAACGACGTTGTTTTCTTGCTGTATTGCTGGATGCGCGACGCTCGTAAGATTCGAAGCAGCTTTCCTATTTTGATCTGTAAAGAAACGAGACCGAGATTAGTCGTTCACTTCTCGATGAAAGAGCGAGTAGAGTTTGAACTGAATTAAATTTCAAGCACGTGTTTGAATGCGACTTAATTAAATAACACCGCAGTCTACTACCGACACGTTGTCCCATGAGAACTTGGTTTTAATGGCGATCTAGGATGCAAGATTTAATTTCCGTGACAGCGGGACATTCTAGGAAGCCATTACCGCCAGGATTGAATGAAATCCTTTTGGAACGATACTTCCACGATGGAAAAAGCAACGATATCGCTGTGGATTACGCTGCGCAGGTGATACAGCAGGGACGGGACCACGGATTGCCGCCTTATGTCAGGTGGCGGTCGTTCTGCGATTTGCCGGATATTAACGACTTTGAAAGTCTCAAGGGATCGGTGGCCAAAGATACTATAGAGAAACTTCGGGCCGTTTACAAGTAAGAACGTTTAACGTGTAAGTGTAATGAAAAGTCGGAATAATATTCTCTCGTTACTGTTCGGTGAATAGAGACGCGCAAGACATAGATCTTGTGACGGGAGCACTGTCGGAGGCAACTGTGTCGGATTCTGTCCTGGGACCAACGTTTCTCTGTCTACTGGGTCGCACTTTTCGTAACATTCGTTTTGGTAAGTGAAATATTAGAAACGCGTGCAGCGCTGCCGTTAATGTAACTATATGTATTACATAGGCGACAGGTACTGGTACGAGAACGCGAACACACCTGGCTCGTTCGCGTTGAATCAATTAGAAGAAATTCGGAAAGTTACAATGGCGCAGATTCTGTGTTACAACGGCGACAGAGTGCATCTAATGCAGCCCAGAGCGTTCCTTTTGCGAGATCGTTTCTTGTAAGTCTCTTGTTTGTGTGTGAATATCGTAGTGAGTACTAGTAAGTAGTTTAATATTAATGGGCTCTTCGCTTTCAGAAATAATATGATAAATTGTACGATACACACGAGCGCGTCGCCAAATCTTTCGGCTTGGAAAGAGAATAAGGTCTCGTAAACTTCTCCTTAGCGGTTTACGCATGATGATATGTCCTTGATTGTACATAACAAATCCTAATTTTAGCTACTATTAATTGACAATATAATATAATTTACGTTGTCCTTCATAGTAGGAAAGAGTAGATACTGCACTATTTCTAAGGTACATTCGGAATTGTATACTGAATCCAGCGAGAATCATCTGAAACTTTTTATAAAACGTAATAAATGTTATACTTATTGTGTTAAATATATTATACACAAATTTAATAGACCGTCGGCCAATGTTTTAATTATCAACGTGGACAATGTACGATTTATTTTATAAAAACAGTCCATTCTGAATTCGTATTGCACTCTTCCTACCTCTTCACATTTTTCCATGTTCCGTGAACGAATTGAATAATGTCACATTGCATACTCTGTAAAAATAAATTAATATTATCGCTGACCATATACCTGGTTCGTAATATTATATATGTTAGACTATGTTACCAACACTTTACGAGTTTAGTTCTCCGCCATCCGAATAGAGTCCACTACTGTACGGTATAGCGGTTTTGTTATGGCGGACACTCAAAAAGAGCGACCATAGCGCCTCAACAGTGATGTCATTTTTTCTCTGATTGAAGTGTTTAAATTGTTTAAATATTGTTGTACTAAAATGCACATCGTCAAATAAGAAAAGAAACATTTCTTAACAATTTACCGCAGAATAGAACGCTATTGTACCCATCAAGTTTGGTACGAAGTAAAATCAGGTACAATTAAATTTTTAGATCTATAAAATTGACATACCGAATATTTTATAAATAAACGCAATAAAATGTAATTATAAATTCATGTGCCATATGTAATCTGTAAATGGATCTGTAAGATCTACGTATTAACTTACTTCTTTTAATGATGAAAAATGTTTTTAGAACTAGAGCATTTTTCCAGGGTAGCTAATTTTGCATCAGGGGTTGTAAAACGCATTTTATGCGGTTTATATGAATTTGAAGTCCAGACCAGGCAGATCCCTACCTTCTTTCGAATCAGCCGCTTGGTGCAGCACTTTCCCGGAGGCGACGAATTCTCAGGCGTGAGCACTCACATTTCCTCTCTGCTAAAACTGCATGCATTCGGATGTTTGAATTTGCCGTCTCTTTTTCCTGCAATACCAGAGATTCCGTTGCGAAACAGACTCATGTGATTCATCGAATGATCTTCTGTCGTGACTCTCATTCGGAATTTCTCCGCTGGAAGCGGTCGTTCGTTTAATTCGAGAACGACAAGTAGATTTCGAACTGACAGAAATCCGCATCTAACTTGCTGCGTGAATGCTACGCCATCTTGATTATTCTCACACTCCATTACGTCGTTTTTCCGAAGTCGATGCTCCGATTCAACGACTTTATGTACTGTGGTTACCGATAATTCGTTCGAAATTATCCGAACTTAATTCCATCGAAATAATAATGTATGCATGAAGAAAGGCTGGTTTCGATGTCGTCCATTCTTCCGTATAAGAAACGATATAAGTGGTGTGGATTTACAATATAAACTAAAATATCTTCGAAGATGTTAAGACGGTTTTAGATCGAACGATCGGAAAACATTCGGCCGAAGTAATTTCGATCGTTTCGTATGTAAATCGTGAATTCTTTCGGTACGTACGTTCCGCGCGAGTCCAGAACGGGTCACGCAATTTTAAGTTTTCCGCGGATTTTTCAATGGCTTTGACCACCGTTGTGAATTTTCCCAATGGCGCATGCACAGCTCAGCTGTGTGCAATCGCGAGCAATTTATTAGAAAAATAATGTATTTTACAGTATTTTTATCCAAGTAGAAGGTGTACTGAACACGGTATTCGTAACATTAGGTATGTTGGAGCAGATATTTTGCTGTCATTAATTAACTGACCGTGGAATATGCGAGATATGTTAAAAATCTTTTGTGACGGGTTTAGAAGCACCTGCATGGGATCCACCTTAGTTCTACAAGCTTCCTGACAGACTTCTTCGACTTGTCAGTTCGTAAAACGTTTAGTTTCCATTTGCTTATCAAAATGCTGAATGATTGTAAAGCTTCGTGTTTGTTTAAGAATTTCCACAAGTTACATTCTCGTCGTGGAAATTCTTTTCAATGAAACTGACAAGACACTCGTTAGTATAGTTTTGTTTGCAAGTTGAAAACTCGCATTTCGAGTGAAATATATTACGTGAAGTATTAGTTAGATGATTCGTCTTCCTGGATTGGTTTGACAATCAGTGTTTCTTAATGATTGTTGGATTTGTTTAAATCATATTGAATCATCATATAGTATGTATTGTAGTGTTCATCAACAACTTTTTTCCTCAGCACTCTTTTGGTTTTTTGTTTTAGTTTATACGAATTTGTTCATACTTATGGCTGAGAATTGAAGTGAGAATTTCGTTTTTTATTCCATTAGACAGTGTTTGTTTAATTGCAGTTATTTTTACAGTGCAATGCATGTACTAGTAATTAATTTGCTTTCTTGTTATCATTGCTCATATCTCTGATGATTAGATATACATTAAAATAAAAGTGTATTTAGTTCAAGTGTATTCAATAGATGTTCAATATTTCAAATCCTTGTGTTTAACAGAAACAATTTTATGTGTAACAGCTATGTAATTAATAATGTTTTATTCCTTCAGGAAACATGGACTGCCCATCTAGTATTGCAACAGTGCTTAAATTCTACTCACATTACATGTAGTCTTTCGTTCTGCATTGCTTTTGATGCATCAAACGGGACAATACATTTTTGAGGCAAATTACTTCTTAGCTTCGAACAAAAGAAATGGATGCATTGAGAGACGAAGACAGGCGCAGGCGCCTGAGGGTGCTAGAAGATCGTATAAGAGATCCAAGAAGTGTTACAAATATTGATTGCCTGTTGGATACAGTCCAAGCCTTGGTAGCAGATTGTGATCATTCTAGTGTAAAACGAATGAAGAATATAGAAGCATATATGAATAGATGTAAGTACTTCTCTGTTAATATATAAATAGTTTGTTCTCTTTGAAAACAGTAATTCCAAATCCTTAAAAGAAGAAAAAACGGAGTGCAAAAGAAATTGCTTTGAATTTTAGATGACTCTGTGGCTCATGATATATGTAAAATGCGAATGCGCATGGATGATTTCACTTTAATAAAAGTAATAGGCCGTGGTGCATTTGGGGAAGTACAATTGGTACGACATAAGTCTACGCAAAAAGTGTATGCTATGAAGTTACTCAGTAAATTTGAAATGGTAAGGAGTGTATATAAATATGCATAAAATATGTATTGCATATTTAAAATATATTTAAAATGTATATTCTTTATAGATCAAAAGATCCGATTCAGCCTTTTTTTGGGAAGAACGTGATATAATGGCACACGCAAATTCCCAATGGATAGTTCAACTGCATTTTGCATTTCAAGATCAAAAGTATCTCTATATGGTGATGGACTATATGCCGGGCGGCGATTTAGTAAACTTAATGTCTAACTATGAAGTACCAGAAAAGTGGGCAACATTTTATTGTGCAGAAGTGGTGCTTGCACTAGACGCAATACACCTAATGGGATTCGTTCACCGCGATGTAAAACCAGATAATATGTTACTCGATAAACATGGTCATTTAAAACTTGCCGATTTTGGTACTTGCATGAGAATGGATGCTGTAAGTACACTTTTGCGTACATTCCTGCTAAAATTGTGTAGCAGTGTATCAAATTAAAAAAAATATACATTATCCTACTTTGTTTTTTTAGGACGGACTCGTTCGATCTGATACTGCAGTAGGTACACCTGATTATATATCACCTGAAGTACTTCAGTCTCAAGGTGGTGAAGGTGTATATGGAAGAGAATGTGATTGGTGGTCAGTTGGTGTGTTCTTATATGAAATGCTTGTTGGTGATACTCCTTTTTATGCGGATTCATTAGTTGGAACATATTCAAAAATTATGGACCATAGAAACTCGCTACACTTTCCCCAAGAAGTTGATATTTCCCATTCTGCCAAGAATTTAATATGTGGTTTTCTTACGGATAGAACAAAACGTTTAGGAAGAAATGGTGTGGATGAGATTAAAAGACATTCGTTCTTTGAGAATGATCAGTGGACTTTCGAAAATTTACGAGAATGCGTGCCACCAGTTGTACCTGAGCTTTCTGGTGATGATGATACGAGTAATTTCGACGATGTTGACAAAGAAGATGGCCCGGAGGAGAGTTTTCCAGTACCGAAAGCGTTCTCCGGGAATCATCTACCGTTTATCGGTTTCACGTATTCGGGAGACTATCAATTGATGGCTTCTAGTGGCAAGGAATCAGTGGATGGGCTAGAAAATCATATCAATAACGGTACAAGCGATGATATTAAGATATCTCAATTAGAAAATTTATTGGATCGAGAAAAAAGACAAGTGGAGTCCTTGGAATCGAGGCAGAAAGCTTTGACGATGCAATTAGAAGCTATGACACGTCGGGAGACGGAATTGCGGGAAGAAATTGGCAGAGCGAACAAGGAACTGACTTTACTGCGACATAATTATAAAGAAGCACAACGTAGAGTAGAGCACGAGACAGAATCGCGTAGGAAGGCCGAGTCACTATTCGTAGAATTAAAAAAGAAATTTGATGAAGAGCAAACGAAAAGGGCACGCGACGCGAGCAATTCACAGCAAACTTCTGAACGTGTCGCGAGTTTAGAAAAGCAAATCAAAGAAATGCAGTCGAAGTTGGAGAGAGAAACGGAAACGGTAACGAGACTGCGGAAACAAGCTACTGAAATTACTGTAGCCCGACAGGCTTCAGAGCAAATGGCGAACGAGCTACAGGTAGCAAGGGCACAGTTGCAGACACAGCGAGATAACTTACAGCAAGAAGTGGCTACGTTACAAGTGAGCATTTTAATTCTTATCTGATATATTTTCGTAACATTTAATACTTTATCGAAATTCAGCGACATCAACTTCCATAGAAAAGATTTCTTTATCATATTTTATCTCTGTTTTTTTTAAAGGGACAACTGTCGAAAGAGCGTAGTTCCCGATCGCAAGCGTCATCTTTAACTGCAGAATTGGAAAGTCGTTTGTCCACTCTTCATCTAGAACTTGAACACAGTCGAGAAAAAGAGGAAAAAGCAATCTCGGATAATAGACAATTAACGGAAAGAATTTCAGCATTGGAGAAAGAAGCTGCCAGTTTAACTCTTGAACTAAAAGCGGCGCAAGCCAGATACAATCAAGAAGTGGTGGCTCACCAAGAAACGGAACGTTCTCGTATACTGTCTAAAGAGGAAGCGAATTTGGAAGTTGTTAAAGGTAATATTCATTTTTTGATGAATATATTTTCAAATGTTCCCTGTGACAAAAATATACATTCTCGTTCTAATATGCGCATCAGGGCGAAAGAGTAAAACAATCGAAGGTAAATGGACATAAATTCTCACTGATTCGTATTCTATTTAAATGTTTCATTTTTTTTTTACATTAAATTTAATTGATTGCTAACTATAACTTTTTCTATTTTCTGCTGCCTCTACTCATCTTTTTATTACTCGGTATTACCGTTTACGTATGTACATTGTAGTATTAATGCTAAACAAAACTTTACATTGGTTGTTATTGTATTAATATCGTAATTTGACAGCACTACAAGCTAAATTGAATGAAGAGAAAAGTGGAAGACAACGTGCCGAATTGCTTGCACAAGAAAAGGAGCGACAAACCTCTATGCTTTCTGTGGATTATCGGCAAATACAACAGAGACTGCAGAAACTGGAGGGTGAGCATAGGCAAGAGGTAGAGAAGGTAAAAGTATTACAGGGTCAGGTCGAACAGGAACAGCAGAAAAGAAACGTTCTGCAGACTGATTTGGCGCAACAGTCATCCGAAGCTGGACGATTACGTGCAAGGGAGCAACAATTGGTTAGCGAAGTTGCTCAATTGAGAGAAGCAAAACGACAAATAGAAGAAGAATTGCATCACTTGAAAACTCAGAGAAACGTGGACCAGTTGCAGACGAAAGAATTGCAAGAGCAACTGGAAGCGGAAGCATACTTTTCGGTAATGTTTTGTTTCATACTTTGTTTTGTTCCATTCGCAGTTGTTGTCACTAATCTGATCATTTCTTCATAGACCCTTTATAAAACTCAGACACAAGAACTTCGCGAAGAGCTCGACGAGAAGCTGCGATTGCAACAGGAGTTAGAAGAAGAGCGCAGCTCTCTAGTTCATCAGTTGCAATTGTCGCTAGCTAGAGGAGACAGTGAAGCTCTGGCAAGATCAATAGCCGAGGAAACCGTGGCAGATCTTGAGAAAGAACGAACGATGAAGGAATTAGAATACAAAGACGGAGTGGCAAAGCACCATCAAGAACTGAATTCTAAAGAACAGGTCATAAATCGTCTGAAAGACAGCGAAGGTGAACTTAAGAAGAACGTTGATCAGTACTTCAAAGAGAAAGATGACTTGAGCAAGCGACTTAAGGAGTTACAGGATCAACTTACTAAAGCACAGTCTAACGCCGAAGATATAGATAAACTTAGTAGTAAATTAAAAACTGAGCAACTATTGAAGCAACAAGCAGTGAACAAGTTGGCAGAGATTATGAACAGGAAAGATTTATCTTCGAGTGGTAAAACAAAGAACAAAGCGTCCGCGGCAGATCTAAGGAAGAAGGAGAAAGATTGCAGACGTTTGCAACAGGAACTTACGCAAGAGAGGGAAAAATACGGACAGTTGGCAGCTAAATGGCAGAAGGATTTACAAGACCTACAAGTAAGCAGAAAAGCGTTACAAATTTTTCAGTAGTCTTGTCCACGCGTCCTTAATATCGACGTAATCTTTACAGGCACAATTGGTAGAAGAAAATCAAGCGAAATTAAGGTTACAAATGGAGCTTGACTCGAAGGATTCAGAAATAGAAACGTTACAAATGAGGATCGCGTCGCTGAATTCGGAAACTGCCAGCGTCTCGTCAGTCGAGAATGATGGGGAAGATTCTGTCCTATCAGAACACGGTACCATGAGGCTGGAAGGCTGGCTAAATGTGCCAAATAAACAAAACATTAAAAGGCACGGGTGGAAGAAGCAATACGTTGTCGTCTCTTCGAAGAAGATAATATTTTATAACAGCGAGAACGATAAGCTAAACGCCGATCCAGTTCTAATATTGGATCTAAACAAAGTCTTCCACGTTAGATCCGTTACTCATGGTGATGTCATTCGAGCCGATGCCAAAGATATTCCGAGAATTTTTCAGGTGGATAATTTAACAGTAACAATTTCTGATCTGCTATAGGGGGTTCAACTTCAATCGTGGTTTCAATGTTTATAGTTGTTGTACGCTGGTGAAGGCGAGGCAAGGCGTCCTGGTGACGAAGGAAACACATTGCCCGGTGTGGAACTGCCACAACTTACCGACAAGCCAGGCACACAGTCGTTAAAAGGCCACGAATTTGTTTCTATATCTTACCATATGCCGACGACTTGCGAAGTATGTTCGAAACAGTTGTGGCATATGTTCCGACCACCGCCGGCTCTCGAGTGTCGAAGTAAGTTATTACTAGCTGACTGAAAGAAAGCAATGCGTCGATTTGTTCACTTGATCTGAATTCATCACTATTCCCTGTCCACGATATTGACGTCTCCTCTGCTTGCATCGAAACTCTAGTAAACCGATTCGTTTGCCGCAGGGTGTCGCATAAAAGTGCACAAGGAGCATTTGGACAAGAAGGAGGATGCCATAGCACCGTGCAAATTGCACTATGACCCGAACAGCGCCCGTGAATTATTAATCCTAGCTGGTAGTCCAGAAGAGCAGAAATACTGGGTCGCAAGATTGTCTAGACGTGTACAAAAATGTGGCTATAAAGCGAATTCTCACGTCGATGGCACGGGCCAACGTGTCTCGCCAAGGTAGCGTAGCCGTGCGACTCAGCGTAACCGGAGACTAAGTAGCTCTCTTGTATTGTGGAATCGCATGATTGGGTGTAGCGAGGTTAGAGACGTTTGATTTTTCTTGCATTCCCATTTTCCAAATAGATATCTACACTTTCATTCAAGATTCTAATTACAGTATACGATATTGACACTCGTTGTTCAGGATAGGTGTGACAAATATCGAATTCGAGTTGGATTCTTATTACATGTATAGGATTAGTCGTCAGCAACAGAACACCTAAATGTCCATTCAAGTCGCAGACGAAACAAAATGATTAACGGGGTGCGTTAGCGGTACTGGATAGCCAAAAAATTTGTTTATTCTTTTTCAAGAATATTTCTTGATGTCGAGACTGATTCGATGATCTAATTTACAATGATCCAGGGTTTGAATGAGTTCTGACTTTTAGAGAAACGTCAACGACCTTCAAATCACCTTACGAACAAGGTCCAGCAAACAATTCAATACGACTGCTTTGAACATTTTCTTCTATCTTCGATGATCAGATAGGCATTCAGGTGTTCCGTTTCTCATGGCTCTCCCTGTATAGAATTACATACACAGGTACCTGAAGGAAACACTAGACTGCGCGAGGTTTCAAATTTTATTCGATTGGGCAAGTACAATTGAGAAAGAAACAAAAGTGTTGAGGTAGAGTATAAACTATAGTGTGCCTAATGAAATAGGAAGCAGCTAATGATTGCATACTGAGACATTTTGATATTTTTACTTTATTGTTTTTACACGGGGGAGAAGATGCTATATTTTCTAACGTGGTGCTTTTAGTGCGACGAAATATTGGGCACCGGTCCAAAGTTTCTGATTCCGGGTATAGAATTTTTACACGAAGTTTTTAATCGTTACAAGTTAAATCTACATTGGTGTTCCTCTGACTTTACAGTCCGATTAGACTTCAATTAATCCTATTGATTTCTGTATCTAATCGAGCTAATTTAATCGAGTCGATGATCACTGAGTTTGGTTTTGTTTAATGAGAATTCTGAATGGACGTTTGACCTTTTATATACTATTCGAAGTAAACATATGCAATTGAAGTAAAATATCAAAAGAACAATAACGAAATAGTAGGCTACGTTGACCTCTATTTTTCTTTGTTGTAAACTGTTAATATTGTACATGATACTGTTTAATAGTGCACATGTTTAATCTTCATTATTATATACTGTTCACAGAAACCACTATCGGTCGCATCATTCGATCTTTTTGTATTCGTATTTCTTTACGCGGTAATTTACTGTAAAAAAATATATTTCTACATACTGGAAAGAAACTACAGAATCTCGATTTCAATTCATGCTGCATAGACGTACATTACCTGGTAGTTCAAACATCACAACCATAATCTGTTTCTATACTTTGATCTATATTTACAAGATCGTTGTTCAGCTTCATGTTTGGAATGTTCAATAGTTGATCAGAATACTGTTACTAATGCAACTTAAGAAATGTTTTACGATAACAAACGGAACTGTTTTAACGAACAAATCACTTTCTACGAATCTATTTATTCTAGAAATTATTTGTAATTATGAATGCGTAGCAAATAATGAAAGGCCATTGATTTCAATGATGTTTCTCCTTTATTTACAACGACTAAATGAAAATGGTAACACATTACGAGTTGCGAGCAGTAATATCCATTCGCATAGACAACAGATCCCAGATTTTTGTTTTATTGGACAGATGCTTTTTTTCTTGAAATGGGACTCTCACATCTATTTCTACGTTCTTCGTAGATACATGCCGCTGTTGCGCTTTTCAAGCTTCTTTTTGTCACGTCAGCATGTGTGACGATCATTATGAAAGTGGTGCAGCTTTTGTATTATACTTTTGTTTGAAATTTCATCGATTACGTTATCCATTCTCTTGCATTATGTCACCTAAGCCACTTTCATGATCACGGGCACATATAGAAAGCATTTCAGAAACGTAAGTAAAAACTTAGTCCACGAGAAAGGATTGCCGAATGAAACGAAAACGTCTTAACAAGATAAAGCTCGTTGAATCGTGATAGTTTTCAATTGTCCATCTATTTCTAGAAGCTTTAACAGGATCTCTTGATAAATAATGAAATAATCGACTAAAAGCAGGTAATGCCTTGAAATTTTGATAAAAAAGCAACAAACCCTAATGATAATCGTTACATTAATTTCCTAGAGGCACTAGAGACAATCACACTGACAATCCAGTATCAGCAGGGCGTCCATCATTGAAAGAGAACACATCTCAGTCTGAACTAGATTCTAGCGAGGCTTAGAATAGACCTAGGCGAGGTAAACAAACTTCCCCGCATATTTCGGGCAAAGTAGTTCAGGACGACGAGCTCGACGGTAAACTTCAAGGTAGTAGGAAAGCAATTTACCATTTTACTTCAACATCGTCAACGTTAGTCCTCGTTTCAATGGCTCGTTCTTCAGCAAGGTCCATCGAACGGCTAAGTTTTTACGTATAGTTCCGAAGCACCTAGTTCCACACACTATCGATGTTGCTCGTGACTCAGAAATAGCCTGATCGCTCCCATGTCGCCGGTGGTGCCTTATCGATTTCGATTTCTGTTTTTTTCAGAGAGTCCACCAGGTCTACCTTGAAGCCATATTTATCGGTGCAACAACGATCCGCGACGCTGCCAGCGAACGCTAGCATGGGCAAGTGACCGTAACTAGCGGAATAAATTCGATTAGTCGCTCGTGCGCATCAACTTTTTTTTGGTTCACGAAAGAAAAGAGGAAGGAAGACGAGGGTTCGCGGCGAGCCCTCCGCCCCGGGACTCGATTTTCGCGAGTCGAAGCGAGCGGGTTCCCTTGGACCGGGCGAAGTCGATCGGTGATATTTTGCCTCTGGTGTCGATCGTTATCAGCAGCTAGCTCGTTAGTTGCGCGGGGAATAGCGTACAGGGTATAATCGCGTCATTGACACTGTAAATTGCTCGTTAACCACGGAAGAAGACGGAACGGCAGAGGACTCTTGCCCGTCGAGGATCGCGCTCGTGCACGGAGAAGTTATTTAGGTGTACGTCGACAATATTATCGCGAGGGGAACTATGTGTACACTCCGATAAGAAGCTGCGTTCTTGTCGAGTGACTCTGTAGAGATGATTTTTAATTTAGCGTCGCGCTCGACGCGACATTACCTATCGGGAAAGCAGGATTTAGCGGTGCTCGAATACTTTCTGTCATCCATTCCAGACCGACCCTAACAACCTACATTAGACTACGGGCTGCCGTAGCACCATCGGGAAAGCTATGTCGAGTCAAATAGTTTCGTTACGTCTAATGGATTTGTTTTATTTATTCTCGCTTGCCGTTCGCTTAATCAATCCCGAACACTTGGCTGAACGAAAGGGAACGATCGGGCGAGGGACCGGAGATCCAAGAAATACCGTGCGAAGCAACGTCGGTGTAGGAGCTAATCGAATATTGCTGTAGAAGCTAAGTTTTCGCCGGAAGAAACGCGACGATGCTCGTAAGTCTGCCAAAATTTATTACATTAACGTGGTCGTTGTGAAATAATGAGCTGTCTGTGTCGGAATTAAAGATTCAAGAGATCTTGGTGAGCGTGGAACGTTTCTTGCGGATCTAAGACTAGGTTCTACGGCGATGTCGGTAAGAAAACCGGACACTTTAATTGAAAGAGGGGAGAGCCTTGTTGAAAGGCGTGCATTGTTAACCGTGAGCCATTGATAATAATCTTTACAAAAAGCACGCGGCGACGAGGGATCGCGCCGCGTCGTTTTATACAAGTTTTTCACGGGTACGGATCGAATTTTTATAGTGATTTTTCTTCTCGTAGACGCTTAAACACGATTCCCCGTTGTACATACGTTTTAAAGAACCGTTGCCGGTCGGTTCGCGGCTCGTCCGCTGATTTCGGGACGATCCTCGCCGAGAGAAGTCATTAACAAGTATGCTTACGAACTAGCGGCGCATGACGTGTCCCGGCGTTCATATCACCGGCGATTAGTATGTCGAAACCCTAGAAGGACGAAACATTGATCCGTACACGCGTGGCCGTCACTCGTTTCCTTCGCCGAATGTCTCTGCCAAACCGAGGTTTCGCAGCAATCTTGAAAACATAAGCGACAATAAATAATTGTTTTAAAAATTCAAACGCTTTACCTACCGATAGTTATTTAATACGGCCTTGTTCAGGCTGCACCTTCTTTGTTCACCAGCTGTTCTACCGAGGTCGTTAATCATTGCTCCACGATCTTCGACACGAGAGCAGTTGATTTCAAAACGTATCATACTTAACAAGCGGTAGTTTTTAACGTGTCAATCGACGCGAGGGTGCGAGTAATTTAAGATTATTACCTGGAAGAAAATCACAGAGCCTCTGTCGCACACAGCACGGTCGCTGAGAAGCCTAATCTACTAGCACCCGGTAGCTAAAGTGTTATCCTTCGCGACTGGAGGGCTCCCGAGGCCTCCGCTTCCGGTCTTTCTAGGGTTCCAGGACGCTCGGTCGAATTCGCGTCTCGGAGCACGTAATATTGTACGCGGGGTGCGCCGAGAAGGGATGGTTTTGTAAGAAAAAGCGATTCGAAAACACAGGAAACACAATATTTCGCGGCGGACGTCGCCGCGGCGGATCGGAAGTATTATTACTTTTATACGTCTCGAAATTAGAATATTTAAAGCACCGTTAGTTAAAATTGGAGTCGTCTTGCGCGCGGAAGAACGCGTTATCGCAGAGTCATCCAGCGTGGCTGCCAAAGTTTCGGTTTTAGAACGGGACGCGTCGATCGGATGCTGTTAACGCGTCGACCAACGGCGAATGCCGAGGGAACGTCGAGCACTGAACGTGTAATTTTAATTCGCCGATAAGATGTAACGGGCTGGCGTGTTCGTCGAACTTTGAATCTCGTCTTGAAGTCTCGATTGTTGTTCTTTGTTTGTTCGGCAGTGTCTCTGTACTCGTCCGCCAGTTCGCGAACCTTCGGCTCGAACGTTCGAGGGTTCTCGCAACGTTCGAACGTTCGATGGATATTTTGTACGCGGTGTGAGTCGTTGGGGGCAAGCTGCTTTATAATTTTTATGGTTTTGGAGAAAAGATGAAACCAGGACGGTTCTAGAGGTGTTCAAACTCATAGGTGTTCAAACGTACGTGGTTCGATTTTAAAAAAAAAGCGGCGATACGCTTTCTGGTTGATTGAAACGTCTCTTCTCTTCAAACCTGTGAAGGTTATCGACTCGGTCGGCTTGTGTCAGACGGCTATTCCTGTATTGTAAATTGTCGTCCCTATTGCCATGTACTCGTAAAACGTATTGCGGTCGTGTAGAAGAACAAAGTGCAGAATGAGCACCTTGCGCGCGGGCCCGAGCTGCCGATACTGGGACCAGCGAAGCCTAATCGGAGGGGACAACGTATTAGATCATTCTATGTTATATAGAGCCAGCGGATCTTTATGCAAAATCAAAGCTTCCCGCATCAATTGCGAGAGCAGCTACTTAAATTATTTTGATAAATTGAGATCAATACATCAATATTTGTATTTTATATCAATTTTTGCTAGAAATGCATAGAATCCGCGGACTAGTTACGATATAAAAACGTTCACATTTATTTATTTATTCTTCGAGGCATCGACCACCGTGTTCAACGACTAGGTTTTCAATTTAAGGATTTATAGACCGACCCGATTGCCTCGGCTCTCTTTTCCCGAGACCGTTTGCTGGCCCCGAGGGTGGTCGGAAGCTCGTTGCCCGAGCCCGGGGTGCGCGATCGATGAACAAACTGCGCCGCGAACGAGCTTGATTGTATAGTAGAGATAAATATTTACAGTTGTAACTTAAGAATTTTTAACACGATGTACGATATTCGCTATTAACTAGGAAACAGAGGAGCAGAATCAAGAAGCCTTAGGAGTTACGTTGGACGGTGCCCAGTGAGATTAGCGAGCGAGAGGCATCGAACAAATAGAAAGACAAAACGGGAAGATAAATGAAATCTAACGAGCGTGAAGAACGTGTTATTAATCGTCGTCGCCGCTTGTGTTCTTATTATGATGGTACCTTGGGCGTGGGTCGCACAGCGTGGTGTCGTGGCAACCTGCGGAATTGATTCATCGATTACTGCGTCGAAGGAACGAGTCGATTAGAACTCTCACGTTTATTCATAATTGTTCTTATACGCATATAATTCACCGGCCAGTTGCGATCATAACTGTCATCTAAATTTTTAATTACAGTTCCGCTGGATTGCTTTAACGTCGCTCTGTGCGTCGTTCCGGACAAGCGGGAAAAGAAAAACGAACGTTCTCGTCCGTCGACCCTCGTGCGCTCTTCAGAAACGTCACGCTAAGGTCGCCATATTAAGGAGCCGTGTTCCCTGAACCATGTTCATCGAAGAAACATTCTACCGAGAGAAAGAGAAGAACGGGTGGATTTTCCGAGGAGCATGCGAGGGTCGCCATTTCCATCCACTTTGTAGGCTGCCGCCGTGTCCTCGCGCGAGATATTTTCAAATGGTGCTCCCCTCCCGTTCTAGATCCTCGATCATCATGATTTCACAGTTCGTCCTCATTTCGTTCTCGGGGTGAACAGCGAAGCTCGCCGAGGGTTTCGGCCCGACGGCGAGCGGCGGGAGCGAATCACGGATAAAGAAAGAGCAAAGGAAAGCGAAAAGAAACGGAAAAACAGAACAATAGGAACACCATTTTTTAACTACTGCCCCGTGCCTTCTTTCTGGGCCTTCCGGCCCTCCCGCCGCGTTCGGATAGGTTTTTAGTCCGGGCCGCGACGGCGAGCGCCGGGACGCACTAATTTTTGCCAATTGCGAGATAACGAAAGAGAGAGAGAGAGAGAGATAGAAGCAAGAATAAGAAGAGGCGGAAGAACTTGTTAGAGCATATTTTATTATTGTTTAGTTATTTACAATCTGTATATTATTAATTAATATTACGATTAAAGTATTTTGTAGATAATACAACGCGAGTCTAGACGTTTCCATCATCGCCGCGAACGATGAATTGTGTCTGCCGTGTTCACTAACGAAATGCAGAAGCTTGTCGGATAATCGCGGATCATTCGAAACGGTGTATTCTTATCCGACGATCTTCTCCTCGATTAAACTTTTACGATCATTATCATGTATATGTATATTTATAGTATTTACGGTAAGACAACACACTCGACTGCCATTTTTCCTCTCGTCCTCTCTCCTGTCTTTTTTCTACTCTGTGTTTCTCTCGTTTGATTTCCTCCTCGAACCGCGTGCCGTGCGCACGTTTTTGTGTGTCCGTTCGTGCACGGCGTGTACCTCTCTCTGTCTATTTTGTAGCCTCTTCTTTTCCTTTCGTTCCGGTATCTCTTTTTTTTGTAATTGATTTATGTAGTACAAAATAATACTCCATATAATGTGCAGCCTCCTCCTCTTTTTTGTTTCGCTCCAACGTTTGAGTTAGCCCCGCGATCGAACGTTCTCGAAATCGTTTTAGAGGCGATCGACACCGGCTCGTTTCACCGTTTAACGCACGCGGAACACTTTCCTCCGCTTTCTAGAAGGCTTCCTCCGCTTCGGGGAACGCTCGGGCCGTCGCTGGAATACGATCGCAGTTAATTAGCGGCCGTCGCTCGTTTACGAGGCATCGACCGGCCGAGGCGATGTTTGGAATTAATGAAAGGGCCCTCTTTGCATATCCGCCGCGCGGGTCGCCGACCTTTAAACGACTCCCCGAGATAGACGACTTAATTAGACGACCCTCTCGCGGACCTTCGAACGAACTCTCAACCCTCCGATCCTCCCCCGTAGATTTTGCTTCGCACGACTCCCTATTAACCGTTCGAATTTCGCAAGTTACCCCCTGCTTCTGCTCGATCCTATCGCATTAATACTGTTTCGTCGACGATGACTCGAGTATCGCTATAGTGTTCTTTTCGTCGCGATTGTTTGGGGGAGGTTATTCGCTCAACGGGTTGAAAACGGGGCGCAGGATTGTTTTCCAAAGGGAAACCGTATCCGACCAAATTTATTGCTGAGATAAGCTAAGCAAATTTGTAGTAACTTTATAATTTATTTCAACTGTCTTGTTAACATTTTGGCACGTATAGATTACAGTTTAGGACATCGGTGAAAATTTTCGAAAACGCGACTCACGCCGCTGGGAGATTCTAAGTAGATCGATCGATGATTTTCAACCGGTTGCACGAGCTGCTCCCTCAAACGGGCCACTACTTTGTCGATTAACCCCCCGCCGTACCGATTTCTTTGCAATTTGCAAGGGACCTTTCGATCGCGATAATTTCTCGAGTGTTTAAATATTGACGACGAGAGATTAAAATTTGATTTCGACGTGAAAGAACGATCGACTGACCCGTCGAAGTACGGCAAGGGGTTAAGAGCGAATACCGGGGGTAAAAGCTACGGAGTCGTTCGGGGGGTGAGTAATATCGGGCTCGGCATGGAGATTGAACGTTCTGTCGTTTATTTGTCAATTTTCTGTCGCTTATAACTTCGTAACCATCTCGGCGAGGAGATTCACGTAAAACGGTAGCACAAACATGAAATTCGAGGACCTCGAAGATTCGTTTCGCTCGCACTTACACACGCAGCTATTATACGTATAATAATAATAATAATAATAATAATAATAATAATAATAATAATAATAATAATAATAATCCTTTGCTACAACTTGCCCGGGTCGAACTCGCTGCACCCGGTGTAGGTCCTTACGTATGAATACATGAAAATCAGTACGTGAGTAGTTTTTAATGCAAAATTCGAGCGATCCATTCCGAGTACACGAATATATTCATATATAATTATATATATACTTTTGATTACATTCGCTAAGTCTATACTGTCTTAAACGGGCGGTCGACAAAAGGAATTTCAATTCGAATCGTATAATCAGTCCGTTTCTCCTATTCGAGTACATTTTGTTCGAACGGCGAGTTCGCGGGATGGTATCCCCCCTGATCGCCGTCTCCTCCTCGCTTCCGATTGCTGGATATGTGATTGGAGTTCTTCGTTCTCTGTCGCGATTCACAGAAGACCGGAGCGAGACTCGTTCGACTTTCGACGTGATTAGAAACGATCTTAACGACTATCGGCGGCGGATCGGCCGCTTAACCCTTTGACTGCTGAATACTCCGAGCCGTAACGCTTCGCTGGGACTGAATACTTTTTCTCGAGGAAGTCTCGAGATTCCGCAGTCATAAATTTCATAGATTTCAGTTTTTCTTATTGATAAGGTATGTTGTTTCTGAGAGATAAAATAATTTCAAATACAGTAAGACAGCAGTAAATGATCGAAGCCGTCGCCGAGCGCACAGGTGCGCCCATAGTCCACAGGGACAGCTTTCACCGGGCGCATATATGCGCCCATAGCAGTCAAAAGGTTAAATAAGTACGCGATCGATGGCCGATCGTTTAACACTAGAAACCATACGAATAGAAATAGATAAAGAGAGAGAGAGAGAGTATCTGAGACATCGACAATTCTCGTTTTACACGTTTATAGAAAAAGAAAGGAATGCGCTCGATTTCTTTGGTGGTACTAAAAAGTGAGTAGGTAGAACGAACAAGCTCTCGTCGGTGAATATTGAACATCGAGCAGGCGTCTCGCCCGAAACCCTCGATCCACCTTGCCTTTTTACACGCGCCGTTTCGTCTCCCCTCCTAGGTGGATCGTCGGCGTCGAGCGTTTTTGTACAAAACGAAGTGAAATCTCTGAAACGGCTCGCCGACACCTGTGAGCGTTCTCTCGAAACGATGGGACAACGTTGTCGAAGGAATTCATGTGTATGTACAAACGACCGAGCTCGTCTCGGTGTAGCAGCGTGTCTCTACCGAGGCAATCAAGTCCTAGGTTGTAAACGCAAACACGAAATCCCTTTCTATCGTCCGCCGACGATCGCTGCGATCGCGGTCGCCTCTCCGATCAATTGCAATCGCACACATGTGTCATCGGTTTCTCGGCGCGAGAAATGCAACAGTTAATTACAAACGTCTCTCGCTGGTTCTCTCTTCGGTGGTCGTCGCTACCGCGGGCAAACGTCGCTCTATCCATCGTTCGACTCGCGCTGGATACATGGAACCATTGATCGCGACGCCCTCGCTTAAATACATTGGAATACAGGTAAAAGACGGATCCGACGAAGTTAAAGAATCGCGTCGGTCGCGTTCCAATCGCCGCCGCGATCTGTCTCGTCGAGGATTTCTGGTTTCGTTGAACGTCCAGGACGTTGTCGACGTCATCGACGTCATTGACGTTGTCGACGTCATTGACGTCCTTCAGTCGTCGATCCAACGACGCACTGGATCGCCTGCCGCGCGATTGGTTTCGGAGTGGAAGACGTCGAGAGAGAAAACGTCTTCGACCAGGGAGAACAAAGAACCCGTCTCGTCGGCGACGGAGAAAGTCCCCGTGCGTCAGCCTCGCTGACGGGGCCACGGCATTCGCTTATTTACAACATAGAGAAGAGATCTGCCTACCGTTTAACGCTATCATGTAAAGGCGATACACTCGGGAAACACATGCATGCATGGCCACAAGATATAACCGGAGCGGAGGGAGTTCGGACATGTAGGATGCTCGGACAATTCTTGGACACAATATTTATACACGTCGTTGGGCCGCGGATCTTTGCGCAGAGTGAAAGCGCTCTCGATCGCAGAGATTCTGATCCAATAATGTTGGTCGGTTGGAAGAAACTTAGACTGCGGATTTTTAACAATCAATTGCGAGAAACTGGAATTAAATAGCGCGTCTATTCGTTCTTTAATCAATTTGGTAGATCAAAGGGTTAATAGTTTAATCATTTGTACCTTTTTGAAATCTTTCTACCGCTTCAAACTGGAGTTCATTCCTCCATAAATTCATAAAATCCGCAGTCCAGTTACCAGGTTCTCAAATTCTTCCGCGTTTACCGTTTTATCTATGCTCAGTTTTATACAAACGATTCCGATTCTGCGGCGATCCCTCGGTATAGAAAGATCGAGACAGGGAGATGTACCTTGACACTTAGATTCTCACAAAGATCCACAATTTATGTACGATCGTACCGACGAGAACGAACGAGTAGATCGTTCTTACGAGCTTCTTACAGCTTCCAGGCGAAAGACAGACTAGAATAGGCGTGCTCGACGAGTGTAAAAGTATTGCCGAATATTGACTGCGAATAGCCAGTCGTTTCTGTATAAAAACTTCGTGACAGAAGAATTAACTCTGCGTTCGTGGTCCCCGTGTCGATGCGTGGGATCGCTGAGAAAAATGGTAAAAGACCGGACGGTACTGGATCGGGCGTACACCGAAGCTGTTAGGGTCGTACTACTTTACACCGCGTATGGGGACTGTAACGAGAAGTTAATTTTTGAGAAAATGACTCGCCGTTTGCTGCCAATATTCTAACATTTGTTTATACTCGGTGCCTACCGGTTGGCCGAAACGCGTTCGAAAATCGGAGGTTGATGAAAACTACCCCCGATAGCTACGCTTCTAACACTAAACTTACCACGGTCAAATGGCCGTTTAAAAATTACATTTAGAATTTCAATAACAATTACAATAACAATTAAGACAATTTCGTGGGAAATTATTGCAGAAATTACATTATTAGTACAACTGCCATAACGAAAACTGTACAAAATCATCGGGCAATGCAGACCAATTTTATTGTTCGGTAGGTTTAGTGTTAACAAATAGCGACGTTGTTAAATCTTCCAACGCGATCATGATTTCGAATGAGATGACTATGATTGAAAGAACAGGGTTCGTCGTCGGTAGGATCGGCAGGATGTCGAGGCTCGAGAGTATTCTATGAGCACCCTGTCCAGGCGATCTCGGCGACCGCCTGGCTTCGGGGGCTCGCTGCTACTTGTCCGGCTATGTATATATGCGCGTACGTATATTCTACTTTCAATTGATAACGACGAAGCTGTAAAAACTTTGGAAACTCTGGAAAAGGCCTTCCCCTCTCGGCCGGGTCGGCTCGCGAGAGGAGAAGGGCTCCGGGACGACCGCGTCGTCCTCGCTCGCGTATTCTCCTCGCGGGCCATCGCCGGCAACTGGGACGAAGGAGAGAACGACCGGGCTCGCTCCGCGTGAAAAGAAAGTGCTATTGTTTCCCTTTGGAAAGTCTGCGCGTTCTTTTGTGGCCGGCGCGCCTCGAACGCGGTCCCGCGATCGTTTCCCGTCCGCCTCGGAGCGGAAATTCCGAGCCGATGCGCCGGTTCCCGTCGCGTGAATTGGGCCTCGGCTCTCCCCCCCCCTGGACCCCGCGGAGTCCTTCGTCTTCGCCAAAGGGTCGTCTTCTAAAGTCTACGTGTCGCCTGCCGTTGGTGATGCGGCTCTTTTCTCTTCTTGCTCGCTTAGATTCCGACGAGACCACGCAGTCTCGTGGCCACGCATTATTTCCTGACCAACGAGACTAGGCTGCGGTGCGTCAGCTTCGGCTTCAACGACAGCTTGCTCGGCGTGGCCGCCGTCTGCTGGTGGCTCCTGTTCGCCATCTGCTGGTCCCTCGCGTTCTGCTTCTTCTTCAGGGCCTCCTGCTTGGTGCCTCTGTGCATGCGAACGCAGCAGAAGCTGTTTATTAACGCCACCGGCCGGAAAATACAACTTCGTCATGGATCCGAAGCGGATTGTTTATTGACGCGGAGGATTTTGGGGCGTGTCCATGTTTGCTACCCTCTCGTCGCTTTTGTTATAGTCAATCAGAATTGGAAATATTATATAAA
>CM052160.1:16164119-16175894 GCA_028455555.1 Augochlorella aurata | reverse complement strand
ATCCATTCGCGTTCGTTGACCGCGCGCATGATGAATAGCGCGGAGCATAGACTCTCGACTCTATGCAGAGAGCGTAGGTCATAGGTTCCCATCGGCCGCCAGTTTATCGGCTGCGCGGAACGCGTTGTTCGCGAAATATCAATCTTCGTTTTTGGGGGCGTTACACCCCCGCGAGCGTCGCGATACCCGCGCGACACGGATTCCCCGTCGGCCCGCAGTCGATCTTTTCAAACGTCCGATAATCGTGCCTGCAATTAAAATCCGCAGGTGAAACAGGGGCGCGCGGCGCTGCGCAAGACGAAAATTCTGCTCTTTGTTGCGCGGAGGTCTTTATCCGAGGGCCGCGGGGAATTTTATTCCGATGTTCCTAGGGGAAACAGGGCGCGACAAAGGGAAGCTGGATTCGAACTCGAGATCGATCAGCAGCGTCGATCGCGCGAATTTTATGCCGCTTTCGTACGCGCGAATCTCGCGGTTCAGTTTAGCGCGTCTCGTGCTCGGTTTTCTGTGTAGGTATACGTGTGTATACGTATCTTATCGGCGTCGAGTGCTGATTGCGAGCATTCTTCCGGCCGGATAGGGGGTAGATTTACCGGTCGATGGGTAGATTTACAGGTTAAGGGCTTCTGCGCATTTGCACGGAAATATTCTTGAAGTCTTTGTTGAATTTTAACAAATAGGTTGAATAGAGAAATCAATCTAGAAAATAGTTGCTTATTTCTTGGTGTGTTTTTACCGAGTTGAATAATTATAGTTGACGAAGACGTCTCATAGAGACAGGACATAATATTTTACACCTTTTCGTATATTGCTTTTCTTCCAATTTTCTTCTTCTTCTTTCTAATTTATTTTTCTTCATTTCTTCCATTTTTTCTTCTTTCATCCCTTTTTGCTATTAACCCTTTGCACTCGAGTGGCGACTCCGAGGCGCCAGTAAAAATTGCTATAACATTTATCAAAATAATTATAACAGTATCAGATCCATTTACATTTAAAAGACTGTTAAAATTGCAAATATTGTCAATAAGCCCAATTTCGTACGCATAAATGGCAATGAATCGTGTAAAATAGAAATACTGTATGTCAGAAAACATGTTTCGAATTTCGAATGAAAATAGCTTCGAGTGCAAAGGGTTGATCTTATTTGCAATGCCTTTTCTTTTTTCCTCTTTTTGAGGTTATGTACTAAGAACACTTTGTGGGGTGGGAAAGGAAATTATACGCATCCGTCGGGAGCAATGTGTTGCTAGTTTCAGGTCGTGTTGATTGCAAGGATCTGTAGCCAACTTCGAATGAGAAAATATAATTAATAATACAGGTGGCCAGAAACGGTGCACCGGCCGCAACTAGTACGTCTACGGTATCCTATGGGTACATACGCATGGGTTCGATTTTCGCGAAATTGAAGCTCCGATCGAAAACGGTTGTCGGTTGTCGGTTGTCGGTTGCGTGTTGTCGATTATCGGTTGTCTATTGTCGATTGTACGGCGCGGGCCTTTTTCCAATTCCGGTTTTCAAAGTTGAAATTTTGGAACGGCGGTTTTTCATTCGTCGACTACCAAACGGTGTAATATTCGTTGAAAAATCTGAAAAAATATATTTGACCCGTCAACTCCAGCTACGTCCGTTTATTTATCGCATCTACGGTGATGCATAATTGATGGAATATATTTTCCCTATGCTGTTCGGTTGCCTACGGAACGTTTTCAGTTTCCACCTCTACGTGGCAGTGATGAATAGTTATTAGATTCGGAACCTTTATGCAAAATAAAAATTTTCTGAATAAATTGCTAGCAGCAAAAGGATAAATACGAAAATGCTGCTGCTGGAGCTAATAAATATTTTGGATCAGTTCGAAAAATATTGTGCCGTTGAAGTCAATACTGAGTACGAGATTACAACAGGTACTGTAGACGTCCGGCGCTAAATACCTGGTTAGCATGTTTGTAAACGAGTATATATAACACACGGTTCGAATCCCGACTTTTGAGGATCTGTATATGTTTGTCTCCACTATTGGGTTTCAAATTTGAGCCAATAAGAAGGTTAGCATATGGAAGTTGTCTCTCCCTTTTATGGAACTTTTTCATTATTAGTAATTAGTAATGGGTGTGGAAAGAGAGAGCAATTTGTCCGCCCTATGTTGCAATCTAAGAATATTTAAGAATATTTTTATATTTTTATATTTTTATATTTTTATATTTTTATATTTTTATATCTAAGAATATATATAAGAATATTTTCTCTATGGCGTACTTTAGCAACAATCTGAGCAATTTCAGACGCTACACGTGATAGTATCTTATCAGGGAATTAACCCTTTGCGCTCGAAGCTATTTTAATTCGAAATCCAAAACCTGTTTCATGATTTCTAATATTTGATATGATTTATTGCGATTTATGCATATGAAATTGAGCCTACTTGCAAGTATAATATTTACAATGTTAATAAATTCTCAATGGAGATTAATATAAACGAATCTAATATTATTACAAATATTTTGAAAAATATTGTACCAATTTTTAGTGGCGCCTCAGAGTCGAGTGCAAAGGGTTAATACAAATAAATAGTGCAACATCTTCTTTCCTCTTTTATATTCTTATTTTATATCCTCCCATTTTAACCTTAGCAACATGTTTTCTTCTATTTTGTTATCTTTACTTATTTTTTACCTATTATTTATCGCAATTAATTGCAAACTTACGGTTCGTTGTCTCGCGCGCGGTTGGTTAAATGTTAAAAAATATGTCGAGAAAAAAAATATCTTGTTTAAAAAAGATTCTAGTCGCGTCCGGTTGCTATTGTATGACAATTTCAAAGCGATCAAACGAAGTAAATGAAGTGAAAAAAGAGTCGAGAAAATAGCAATAACGGTTGGCATCGATGATTAATCGGTTCCAACAGTTCTAACAGCCTTATGGCGTGCAATGCGTTTAGCGAGAAAATGAGTCGATTTTCCTTAGCATACTGACTGGTGCACAAAAGTTGAGTGTTTTGAAAGTTTGCGGTCTGCTGTTACAATGGACAGAGAACGTCGTAGGCTTGTCGTAGAATATACACCTTGCGACGCCGTGAATCGTCCCCTTCGAACACCTGATTCGTTCCAGAGATGCTAAACGTCTTCGTTTGCATTTGTACGAACGCGTTGGCAGCATTGTGCTGCGTAGACGGGCCTTTCTCCCATAGATCCATAGATCCATAGAACCATAGAACCAATACTAAGATATTTATTTTTCAATACATGTTCCCCTGGGTTTACACTAGTACCCAGGGGTCGCCACAGGTGTGTCGCATTTTGCGCGCGCTAATATAAAATAGAAATAAATAAGACAATTCAAAAGAAATAACAGCTCATATACAAAGACGTTGGCTAACGATACAAAATAAATAGATAATTAAATAAGATATATAAACAGATTAGACTAATAAATATCATGCGCTAACTCGCCTGTGTATAATAGAGGGTTATTTATGCTACCCTGACTAGAAATTGTGTGCGTAAAAACAGCAAGATGACATGAAGACGAAAAAGAATAATACTGATTAATAAATTAAGACTAACTTAACACACAATTAAAAAGAGAAAAATTAAATATAAATATAACAGTCATATAAAAAGGCAACAATGAATATATAAATATGCAAACATAGTCAATTAGAAGCAATCCGTCCTAAGCCGTGGCCGCGAAAATGGCAGTCTCGAAACACACCGGTGCTCGGCGAGCCCGCGAGCAACGATTTCAGCGATTTCACCGTGAAACACGTCCTTCATCGCAAAAGTTAAGAACTGCCTCGTACAATTTGATTTCTCTTTCCCTCTGTGCATGCAGCCGCATTTGAATAACGCTTAACGCTTTACACTTTACGCTTAACGCTTTACGTTTAACGCTTTACGCTCGGCGCTCCGCGCTTTACGATTAACGCTTTATGCTCCGCTCGCAAACGGAAGGAGGACCGCAAAAGAAATCCTCCAGGCTGGCAGCTCGCATTAAAAATTTCCTTGACACTAAAACATTAAGCTCCCACGTCCGTGGTTGTAACTAATTTTCCATGAAGCACTCTTTTCCAGCTCGCGCGAAGATTACTCTGCTTTGCGCCGAGCGATATTCTCTCGCGTCGCTTTTCCCGCGACGAGCTCGCGAATTGGTCCAATTCCATCGAACAGGGGGCTCGCTTAGCAGCATTTTTCAATTAAAACGGTACAACGTGTCCTCGGCCGGGCCACCTGTAAACGCGGCAAAACAGCCGGCGGCGGAATAAAATTACCGGTAGGAAATAAAATTTTTGCGGCGGATCCCCGCGCTGCTGCTACCTTTTCGGCGAACTTCCAATTTGGATGTCCCGCGTAACAACCGGCCAGTCCCCCCTCCGTACGTTTACGGCAACTCGCTGAATAAAGCAGGGAATTTCAGTCGTACGAAACAGTTGCCTCGAATCTAACGAAACCCGGCCGCGAGCGGAGTCAACGCGGACCCCGACCTCCTTCTCCCGCAAATGAGGGTCTATAAAAACACGAGTTTGCATAAACATCCCCGCGCATTCCCGTAATAACTTCGCTTTGAAGTCGGCTGATTGCTACGCGGAACGAATGCCGTAAATGCTTGATTAAAAGGGAGAACTATGGGGCCGAGTTACGCGAATTACACGCGTCGCGTCGCCATCGGCCGGAGGAGAACTGGTTCGCGGGGTCGCGCTGGATGTGGGTGGCGCGCGATAAGGAGCAGCGGAAGAAGAAGAAGGAGGAGGAGGAGGAGGAGGAGGAGGATGCGGAGCGGGGAAGGCAATATAAAAGGATTGATTGTCCTACGACCGTACTGCGAGGCGAAGTAATAAAATTGCTCGTCGCAGTCGGATATTTTCTGTGCGGTGCGCCGGGCTTCTTCTGCCCGTATTTTCTTTTTTCATCTCGTATTTCCCGTCACTCCGTTTCCACGTTTCCACCGTCCACGCCGGTTCCATCGTCGCTCGATCCCACCGCGAGCGTGCGGCGGGCGTTAACTCCGGACCATCCGCAACCTTTCCCCCCCTCGTCCCGGTCAATACAACTATAAGCCGCCGACTGAAACGTCATTTAGCTGCAATACCGGCGGCTTTATTAGATACGTTTCCAACCTGCTTTCATACCGGCGAGGACAACCGTATTTATTTCGATAAGGTTTCATGAGTCGACCTTGCTCGCCCCCGCTCCACCCCCGTTCCGCCCCCGGTACGCCCCGAGCGGCGAACCACGGCGATTCAATTTTTCTCTCGAGGGAAGTTCGGTACCCTTAACCCTTTCCAGTCGAGAGACGGCTCTGAGGCTCCGCTAAAAATTGTTGCATCGCGCTTTAAAATAATCTTTGTCGAGATTGTTTATATTTGAGAAGCTCGATTATAAATCACAGAAAACGGACATAATATAGCTCGGAATAACTATGTTGGATTTAGAGTTAACACGTTCGTCGCCAACAATCGACCACCAAAATATTCACTAAATCGAAGTAATTTAATTAATTAAAGCGGAATTAGAAAGTTGAAATTGATCATAGGGGATGATATTAGAACTCGAAATGTCCTAGTCAAATATAGTTTGTTCGGTGTTACGATATGGTTTGTAACGATGAAAGCTTGCTTCTTGAAGGAGAAAATTAACTAACGCTTGTTGTTTGTCGTGCTTGGTTTTATTTTCTCGCTTCGCGGTTACTGTAAGGGTGTTGTTTTAAGAGTGTCTAAAGTTGTTGTATAGTCTTCCGAGGAAAACTACCGGGGATTAGAGAGGGCCTGGTGTAGTGTGGGTGGGGGAAAAGAGTCTTAGTCCCGACCGCAATGTCATTTACATATACATAATAATAATATAAAATAATAAAAATAATAATAATAATGACAATGATAATAATAATAGTAGTATGGATGGGGGAAAAGGGTTTTAGTCCCGACCGCAATGTCATTTATATACACATAATAATAATATAAAATAATAACAATAATAATAATAATGACAATGATAATAATAATAGTAGTATGGATGGGGGAAAAGGGTTTTAGTCCGGACCGCAATGTCATTTATATACATATAATAATAATATAAAATAATAACAGTAATAATAACAATGACAATGATAATAATAATAGTAGTATGGATGGGGGAAAAGGGTTTTAGTCCCGACCGCAATGTCATTTATATACACATAATAATAATAATAATACTAATATAAAATAATAACAATAATAATAATAATGACAATGATAATAATAATAGTAGACGATAATATCTATGGCGATATATGAAGAAAATATATAATAACAGTAAGAAAGAGGGAGGGGGAGTCTAGTGACTACGTAATATTCTGATATATTAAAATGATAATGAATATTCAAAATTGTTTAAAAACTAGTGTCACCCTTATTTAGCTGACGCGGCGCTGAACATGTTAAAATGTCTCCCGATAAAAATTTGACGATGTTCCATACTTCACAGATTTATTTGTACCAATAAAATCCTGTCTGCTTTCAGATGCTGCAAAGTATGCGCCCGCGTCGAGGGAGAGCCGTGCGGCGGCCTGTTCGGCTTTTCCGGAAGCTGTGCGGCCGGGCTCCAGTGCGTGATCAAAAATCTGCTGCCCAGCGCGCGGGAAGTCGACGAGGGTATCTGCACGAGTAAGCACACACGATCTCTCCACGTTTATTTCCACCGTTCGACCGCGGGCCGTAGCTTCGTCCTGTCGAGAGCTGCTAATCGGTCTTGTCTCGCGAGAAATTTCGAGCTAGATTATGGCCCTGTTTACGCCGCATATTGCCGCGCCCCGGCTCGGTATTCGCGACTAATGATCCCACATAAACAGCCCGTCGATTGTTTCCCGGGGAACGCTGATGCTCGCGAGTATTGCCGACGAAGTGTCGATTTAATTGGAACCGGAACGCGGCTGAGCGGGAACGAAAATTAAAGCGAGCGCGAGGAAGAGAGAGGAAGGGATATAGAAACAAAGAGAGAGAGAGAGAGAGAGAGGGAGAAGTGGAAAGAGAATGAAAACGGGAACGAGAGCAATAGGATCGCGGAGCGCAGAGTCGCGCGCCCGAACACCGGAGCGCCATTTTATTCTTCCCTTCGGTACACGATTTGTAATGCCATACGACGGTGTCAAACATAATGGCTCGATTCTCTGTGGCGCGGTTGCTATTGACATAAAGAGGGGCATATCACGAATAATTACCAAGAGACGTTAATTGTCGTTAAACGAACCCGAGGCGAAGAGCTCGCGCGCTTTTAAACGACGCGACGTTAACGAGGACAGTCTTTAACGAGTGTGATAATCGATACGCGATGGTAATAATAGTAATACGCCGGGAGAATGGGCAATATTACGATGCCCATGCAAAATGAGAAGATCGTTTCCCCCGGTTTATTCGCCGCCGGTGCGATCTAATCCACTTCCGCTCCTTGAGTCATCCTCGTAGCCATCGCGGAACGTCGATGACAGACCTATTAAGAATCAACTCGACGGAGAAGCATGTAAAAGCTCTTTGCTCGATCGAGATTGTCCACCGGACATGTTTTCCTTCAATTTTCCCAGCTGATCGAATAATCGGCTCCGGGGAGGTACAGTTTTCACCTCTCTGCGAGCTTCGCTCGGCTTTCTCCTCCTTCGGAATGACCTCGATCGGGTTTTTTAACCCATTAACTGCCACGATCCCCATTTGGGGACTTTGGAATTATGTCATTTTATATATATCAGTAGATATTGTTTATAGCAAGTGACCTAAGGAAGTCATCTGCAAGTTAAATGCAACAAAATTATCGTGTTCGAAACCTGACATTCCTTATTTAGTTTTTACAATTAAATATCGTACATAAATATGTAATTTATAATATATAAAATAATTCCTACAACAGAGAAACAATAAAAAATGTTTCTTTAGCCAATAATAAAAAATATTGCAATCTGTTGCAACTCCCATTTGAGACTTTCTAGGAAATATAAAATATTTTAACAACGAAACATAATTTGAATATAATTACATTGTTGCACAATTAAAAATTGTTGCACCGTCAAAAATTCCAAAAAAATTTGGCAGTTGCTGGGTCAATGTTCCGGTCACTTTGAACGTGCCAGGTGAGACCGTGACTACGCGAATCCGTCGCGACGGATGCGTCGTCCGTTCCGCGTCGGCAGGAAAATAGCCGCAGTGACCGGCTTTGTCCGCGAAGTTCATTCAACGATCTTCCCCCGGCAACTTTGCGTCGCGTTATTATACATAATATTCTTGGCTCGTTCGAAGGATGCGCGGATACGGGGATGAGGGGATTAGGGGATTAGCCGGCGAGGGGCTGAGGGTACGAGGCGGCTAGGAAGCGCAGGGGAGCGACCAACAAAGGAGCCGTGCATTTTTCATGCAAGGTGGATAGCGCGGATCTAGAAGAGCTCCGATGACAATCGGGGGAGGCTAGAATTTTTGACGAGTAGGAACTCGCGAGTATTCGCGTCCGAGCCTCGATATTTCGATAACAATCGAAGATTGTTCTCGGGCACGTGAGAAAATCTGTCAGTGTGACAATTTTCTATGAATTTAATTTATTTATGTGGAGTTAGTTGGCTATTTTTGTTAAGGTGTTTAAAAATACATATTTCCCTTTTTTATATATATTATATATAATTACCCTTTTTATAAAACCATTTTTATAAAATATAAAATATAAATATAAATAAAATTTTATAAAATATCAAATATAAATGTAAATATAAATAAAATGTTATAAAATATAAAATATAAATATAAATATAAATAAAATGTTATAAAATATAAAATATAAATATAAATAAAATTTTATAAAATATCAAATATAAATATAAATAAAATTTTATAAAATATCAAATATAAATATAAACAAAATTTTATAAAATATAAAATATAAATATAAATAAAATTTTATAAAATATCAAATATAAATATAAATAAAATTTTATAAAATATAAAATATAAAATTATGTCGAATAGCAGAGAATGAGTAAATCGGTGGACAGTGTACAAAGATTCGTTTCAAATATAATTGCTGACATTATGTCAATTTCATCCCCATCGTTCGCAACCCTCGGCCGTCACACTGAAAAGTGTCACTCATTCGTCACAAAAACAATATCGTCGCGAGAACAATGGAATTAAGAATGAATTCAATATACTTGGAATTGAGATATCGAGTTTTAATAAAAGAAAGAATATTCTAGAATATTCAAATCATACTCTGAAATTTTTCGGTCTCGATGGTATAGCTAGTTTTCGAGTGGCAGTCGTTTGAAAACTGAATTGTGTTCGAGTGATCCAATACGACATACGTGTATCGCGTGGGAAGCGCGACAGCGGGTAGTTAATAAACGCGCATATCCGGTGGAAAGTGTTATTAACAGAAGCGCAAGTATTCGGATAACGGGAGCGATTACATAATTAAAATAGTGCATTAAACTTTTATTCGTTCGTACAATAATAACGGTACTTCGCCGCTCGTTCCCAATTCCGCCCGCATAAAATTTATTCTCCTCTCTTCTCTTTCTTTCCCTCTCTAGTTTCCATATTTAATTATGTGTTGTCTACTACTACTACTACTTTTAAGTTCTCGTATTTCATCCGCGCGTTAATTAGCATCGGTTCTTTAACAATTTCGTTCTAAAAGAACGATAGATTTATTTACATGTATTTCGAGATTCTCATAACAGCGGAATCAAATTTTGATTTAATTGAGGAGAAATATTTAAAGTTAATATTAACAATTTACCGACCGATTGAATATGAATCAGCTTTTTACCAATAATTTGTTATCCATTATTGAGGTGAAAGTGTTAGATTTTATTATTATGTTATATATTATATTATATGATATTATATTTAACATTTTTATAGGCAAAAGAAAATATAAGTAATATAATATAATAACATAATAATTTGTGCGCGAAGGTCTAAGCTGAAACAGGGCCGGTGTTAGGGTAATGACCGATCGATAAAGTGTTAACCCTTTTAACCCTAAAAATTAACCCTAAAAAGAGGTGCTTATGCGAATATAATCGGCCGAATTTTACGATTTTACTAGGATTTGGAAAAAGGCTCATAAAAACCAAAAGCAATATTTACATAATTCAAAAAGCAGTGTATTAAAAATATAATAACAGCGATGCTAATTTTTCTATATTCATTGAAAATTACATAAAGTCATAAAAAGTCATCTTTTTATCATAACTTTATATTTCTATATCATAACTAGACCGTTTATAGCAAACTATATCTCATCCGAAACAAGTAATTGTTATAGGTAATATAACACTGCTGAAACAAAATTATATTATAACAAATATATCTGTGATATAATTTTGCACATTCATTATAATAAAATAAATATCATTTATATCTAGATATTGTACAAATAAGTAGTCTCAACATCAACTGGCATAAAATATAAGGGAAAATTAAACCGAAAAATTATTTATTTTAATTCTAAAAAAATAAAAAAATAAATAACGTATTATAAATTTATCTTGAGATAGAGATTATTTTGCGAGCCGATATATCGGCCTCTGGCACTAAAAGGGTTAAATAACTCGCTAATGAAATCTCCGTCGCGAGTCTGCCGCGTAGCTACAGCGCAAGGGGTCGATTCAAAACGGGGAGGTCTCCCCATTCGGGGTCGGCTAAGTGTTGAAGCGACATCCTAATTAGGATGACAAGATCCGGAACACGGTCCGCGCCGGTTCGACATTCATTGCACGCCCGCCTCTGCGAAACAACTGCGTATAAATTATAAACGACCGATTCGGATGGCTTTCGGTGCATAGCGGCGGGTCGCATCTGTTTCGAATTCCAGATTCGATTAACACTTTCGCTCGAGCGAGCACGACGCGGCGTCGCGTCGCCCAGCGTCGCCCAGCGTCGCGGATCGGATGCCGTCGCAGATGGCAGCCGGCCAATTTCGCGCAACAGTGCGCCCGGACATTTTTTAAGCCCCCGGATGCGATCGGTAATCCTGTAAACTGACACTTGTCGCGCGACGCGAAATCCGAATTCGTCGATATCCGGCGCGCGACGCGATTCCTCGCGATAGTTAACACTTTGCCGGCCGCTGTCACGCTGACGTGACTTTTGCTCGCCGACGGTTACCGGCCGCTGTCACGCTGCCGTGACTTTTGCTCGCCGACGGTTGCCGGCCTGCGTCACGCTGCCGTGACTTTTGCTCGCCGACGGTTATCGGCCGCTGTCACGCTGGCGTGACTTTTGCTCGCCGACGGTTATCGGCCGTCATCACGTACGCGTGACATCGGCTCAGCGTCGATATTTCCACTATGCTTGTTAGTGACCAGCATTAATATTTTTGAGTTTAGGAGTTTTTGGCTAACAGCTGCTATGCAATCTAGACGTAAATTAATTTTCCTGCCGACAGAACGCATACTTTATTGCTTAACTTTAGGATTCGCTTCTCCCTGTCTCAGTAATTCGCCGGCGTAAAGGCGATGCGAGAAATGAGCGGCCGGCAAAGTGTTAACGATTCCCGATGCACGGCGTGTTTCCATCTTCGCGATTTCCACCAGAGAATTTTCCCGCGTGCGACTGGTACCAAGAGCCGGACCGAGAATTTTTATGCATTCGGGTCGTGGAAAGTCTCGCGGAACGACGGAACGACGCAGCGACGGGACGCAAGGTTCGATGGGAGCCGACGCAGTTTTCGGCCATTTGTTGCCTACCGAAGCTGTTACCGAACGAGATCAAATTTTATTCGCGCCCATTTCCTTGGGAATTGCCTATATACATTCAGACTC
>CM052160.1:16140731-16154526 GCA_028455555.1 Augochlorella aurata | reverse complement strand
TATTCCGAGAACACAATGATAGCGCAAGTATGATAATTAAGTATTAATCCCTTGCACTGTAATAACGAGTCGGACTCATAGTACAGATCTCGTGCAAGATCTACTAAATATGAATATTAATAATTCCTAAGTTAATTCTTCTGTTATCGAAGTCTAGAAATGAAATTAGATAAAGACAATAGAAGAAACAAAAATTGCCTGATCCTATTAGGGAAATTATTATTAATAAATCAACACAGCGTGAAAGAAATCGTAGTGCAAGGGGTTAATAATGAAAATATAATAATTATTTAGTCTAGTAAAGGGATTTAGAAAATCCCTCTATCTCTGCAGGGTAAAAAGCCCCTAAAAAAGAGATTTTATGTTGCACGATTACAATAAAAAAATGAAACATATATATAAAAATAATACAAAGTAAGGAGAATAGTACATAATAGTATATAATAGTAACCTGCAATATTATATACTGAGTACACTCTAACTAATCGAGCTATACCAGCAGACAACGACTCACTCCCCGTATTCCCGAAACACCTGAGAAATACCGACCCCCAGCAACCCCCGTTATATTCGGCGAATATTCGATCGCGTCGAAGCACGGTTGCACTGCGCTATAGTCGGTCGATTCATAGTCTTCCCGGCCGGGTACCGTTCCCCGGTTCATCTCCGCGAGATACGTACCAGAAGCGTTCGCGCAACGGCGAAGCCGGCGGCGTGTTCTCCACCCTTTCTGTCGTCCCTCGCACGCGGAGGATGCATTAGGAAGGATTTCCAGGAGATGAGGAAAGATAAGGTGTGGGCCGCGTGGTGCGCGGCGGCGCGCGAATCCGTGAGAGGACCCGTGTCTGTGCGCGTCTGTGTTCCGAGACGCGTGTCGGTGGGCGCGCTGCTGGTTCGGAGATGGCGAACACGGTGTGCATTATGCACGCGAGCAGGCATTTCCGCGCGAGCAACTGCTTCCGTGAGCGCGACGCAAAGGCGAAGCTAAAAGAATCTGGAAAATGAAGATTGCGTTTCGAGGAGACACCGAGAGCTCTCCTATCCACGGTGTCGTCCCGATAGATGAACGGATTTCTGCGCGATCGCGGGTCGTAGATCGCGGGTCGTAGATCGCGGGTCGTAGATCGCAGGGCGCGGCGACAAAAGGACAAGATTCTCTCGCGGTCTCGAAGACATTTCCCTCGCGCCTCGCCGTCATTCTCGTCGCCTTCTCATCTCGATTTAACGCTGCGTACGCGAAGTTACGTCGTGCCGCTTAAAAGCGAGGCTAATCGCTTCGACGGAGACGGGCGGTCCTCATTTTCTCGGTGGACCCGGCGCGCCTCCCGAGCAATTTCTCGGAATTTCTGAAGATCTCGGGAGATCCGAGAGATTTCGGGAGGTCTCGGGAAATTTCGAGGAATTTCGGCACGGATCAATTTCGTGAAATTCTGCCGGAGGAGTTTGGCCAAGTCGGTACTAATTTGGTAAGCTCGGGGACATCGGCGAGAGACCCGAGCCGCCCCCGCCCCCGCCAGGCCGCCCCGTAACTCTGCAGCGCGTAATATCCCACTTAATCGAACTTCATTGGCACCTCCGCGAGGCACTAGGCTCGAGGCTTAATATCGCGACAAATTGCATCTGGCTTGATTTACCAAGGAAACTGATCGTCGCGAGACCCGCGTCTCGATCTCCGCCGCGTTCAACCCCCGGATGAAACTCGAACTCTGTACCCGGTCTTTCTGTTCGCCGAAATACCATTTTATCGAATTTTCCCGCCCTTCGGGTCCGACGGAAACCAGTCATGAGAGAGAAAGAGAGAGCTGTAGCTAATCCGGTGACTGGCGTGGAGCCTCTCGACGTCGCTCGACGCTTCTCGACGTCGCTCGGCGCGGCAAAATTTTATTAGAACCGTCGGCTGCGACAGCAAACTTGCTCCCTTTAATTCACTTTGGCAACACGTTCCACCGCCGCTTTGAGCGCGTATAAATTTGCCAGCGCGTGTGCAATTATGTAAAACCCGCGCCGCAAGCGTCTAGAGATTATGCGGAAATTGGGCCGCCTTCGCAGTTCGTTCTCGCGAAGATGGCCGACCGTCGCCGGTCAAGGAACCCTACCAGTCGTTTACCAAAGCTAGTGTAATCGGACAGGTGGATCATTCGATGATTTCGAGAATTACGAAAGCGCTCGCAATGCGGCGGGAGGTCGGCCGGTTGAACGGAGAATTACGCGCGCTCGTTAAACGGTTAAGCAGCGTTAAGCGACGTTAAGCAGCACGAAGCAGAGTCGAGCTGGAGTCTGCCAGGAGCCAGATTCCGTAGCTGGCTGGTTCGGCAACCGTCGACAAGATTAATCTAGCCGATCGCGAGCTCGTCCGCCGGAGGAATCGTTACGCGTCAGCAGTGTCAGCATTCGGAGACGGGGATTCTCCCGCAGAGTCTCCGCCGACTTGGACGGACGACTTCCGGCAAACTCCGATTGATAACGGTAACAGCGTCTAATAAAGTTCTCTCCATTAGCGCGAGAGGAGGTCGGGGCGCGCGTCCGCCCGTCCCCTCCGGTCGCTAACGTCCCGGAGCTCTCGATTACCGAGCCGCATCTCGCTCGTAAATCACCCTCGTAGCTGGCACGTGTGCCGCCGCTAATCGAGTAATTAACATTCCGGGCCTCGTTTCATTTCTACCTCGTGGATCCTGCGCTTTTCGCTCTCCGCCTTCCGATTTCCGTTTCACGCTCCGCAGCCGCCCGACACAAATAACTCGAGCCGACTTCTCTCCCTGCTGGACGGTCGCCCGGCCGGAACGCTTCCGAAGGAGCCGTAGGGGTGCTAGACTGCGCCACCTGTTACGACGACGCGAGACATGTGTACCTCGACGGAGCGACGTGTGAGAAGCCGATCAGGAGTACTTGTCTTTCGTTGGTCTTAGACTGTGAATCTTTGTGCGACATAAAAAGTGTCGAAGTTAATTTTCTGGAATATAAATCAGATAAATATGCATTTCTCGTTTCAATAATCGTGAACACAGAGGGTGGAGAAGCTTCTGAGAATTTTATAGGATAGAATTTTATAGGACAGAATATTGTAGCGAAGGCTTCGGCCTCGCCTCGCCGGTGAATATATTTTTAACAACTTTTAACACTTTTTAATACAATAACAGTATCATAATTAATGTCTTAATAATTGAGAATAATATTTTTAATAATATATTCTTCTTGTTAAACAAACTCATTGACCCGATACCACAATATCAATCCGACGGCCAACTTCTCTCGATCTCCACAATCGACAGCTTCCATCGTAACAATATGTATATTTAACAACCCTGTATTTGCTAATAAACCATCTGGTTTAAAGCAATAATAAATAAATAAATAAATGAAGGAAGAAAGAAAGAAAGAAGGAAAGAAGGAGAAAAATAAAAGGCGAAAGGGCCCGCCACGATACGGGTAACCAACGCCTCCACTCGTCACGACACCGGCACGCCGGTCGGCGGCGCGCTGAATCCAAGTGGAGATTTGCAGCAATTTCTTGAACAAGCGTGTATCGCAAGCGGTTCGCCGCGCCGCGACACGGTGCGGCAAAGTACGGCGCGGTACAGCACGGTACGGCACGGCCGGATTTCGATAATCCTTCTTTAACGACTCGGAACCGCACCACCCTTATCGATTCGTTCGTTACGCGGCACGGTTGTTAGCCGGTAGTTTTTCTAGCGGCGTTGTCGAGCTCGGCACGGCGATCGAGAAAGAAAAGGCGGAAAGAAGAGAGAAAATGATAGGGGAACGGGGAGTGAGCGGGCGAGGGAGGGAGGGAGGGAGGGAGAGAGGAAGCGCGAATGCGCCAACTTCCCCCTTTGTTTCTCGGCTCGTTCGGAACTGGTCTTGTTCAGCGTTACCTCGAGGGGAAAAAGGGCAACGAAAATTCCCTCGGCAGTCGCCCCGCGCTTTGTTTTCTTCCGATTTATGCGCCCGCCCGCGGTTCCGTTAATTATTGGCCGACCCCCGGCTCCGGATAATACCGTTCCTACGTAACTCTTCGGTATTTATAATGCGTTTCTGATAAAACATTGACGCCATTCAACGTTCCCCGCCGATAAATTCGGATCTTTATCGAGCAAAACGAACCGTGGCTGCGCGCATTCTCCGTCGCATTCTCCGTCGCAACTCCGTCGTATCTCCGTCGCACTCGGTGGTCGCAGCAACACGCCGCTCGAGCGATCATAGTTCGCGACGCGCAGCATGAAACCTTGATTTCCCAGAGTTTCGAGCGTTCGGCGACCAGAGTGAATTATTCGAATCCCCGCGATGCCGGCGAGCAGCCGCGACGATGTCTACTGCATATGTGGACGCGTTCTCTTTCGGCAATTACGGTAATGGTTTTGGTAATTAAATCGGTTCCGTTAACGGGGCTCTGCCGCTCCCGCGCCGATGCCGCGTCGCTGTTCCGTCCGCTCGATATTATCCGCCCCGGCATCTTGCTCGGCTTTTTCCGCTCGGAATTCGATATTAAAGCGACGCGCGCGACGTTCCGCCGCGTTCGGACGGCAAACTCGCTTCAAATATTACTTATCGCCGTTTACGTCCCGGCGAACACCGTTGCGTTCCTTCCAATTATTCTCTTCCGCGCCTCGGTCGCCGAACGACGCCGCGTCGCTTATGATTTCCGTTTTGTCCGGGAGACTTTAAACGGATCTGTTTCCTCCTGCGATGCGTTATCCATGTTCTTATTTATCTTTAACGGTTCAACAGCGGCGTCGAGTCATTTCTGACGACGGAAGCTTTACCATTTTATTTTGTAATGTCTGAGGTGTAGTTGTTTAGCTTGGGTCAAACGCGACTCGGCACTTACACCATCGATTACGTTTATTGTTATTGCAATATTAAAAAAGTGTATCGTAATTTTAACGCTTCGACTGCCGCGTCACCGATACGAAGGTGACAGAATCGTTTAAAATATAATTTGCCTAGAAATTAATTATCAGGCTAATCCCTTACAACCTCTTAATTTTATTGAGATTCGCTCTGCTTTGCAATTTTAACCCTTTGCACTCGAGAGGCGAGTCTCACTGACCACGTGGGTGACAGAATCGTTTAAAATATAATTTACCTAGAAATTAATTTTTAGGCTAATCTATTACAATTTTTTTATTTTTGTGAGATTTACTTTGCTTTGCAATTTTAACCCTTTGCACTCGAGAGACGAGTCTCACTGACCACATGATTTGATGCCGCAACTCGAGGGGTGACGTGAGGTAGTTTCTTTGCAGCGGGTTTACAAGCTCTTCCTATATAATCTTATGGAGTGTAAAATGATACTCCTTCAAATGCAACCGCGAATCGAACTGCATTTTCGGCATTAGTTCGAATTTGGCAGTCTTGCCAGAGGGACTATTAGTTTAACGTTTCTGATCCCTATAAGCATGGAACGTAGTAACGAATTGAGCTCAAGTGAAGACGATTTAACGTTGCTTAACGAGGAAATTACATTTATATACAGAGAGCTTGACGATACAGAGAACATGATGATGGTGATGGAGTAAGAGGTATAAGAAGAAGGTATCAGAATAATAGACAGTGAATGTAACAGCGATAGTGATACTGCAGAAGACCCACAATCGGACAGTTCTGAATGGATTAATATTCTAACAGGAGTCAGGAAGGATTGCAAAGTATGCTCTCAAAGAAATAAACCCGGCAAAAGACATCAAACAACGTACTATAGTGACACTTGTCCCGACAAACCGAGCACGCATCTTGGCAATTGTTATATGGAAGCAAAATTACAAAGAAATTATCTTCATAAAGGTGTAAAGATACATAGAATGTTAAAATATAAAAGTTTTATACATTAATTTGCACTTGTAATCATTTTAAGTTAAGAAAGAAGTAAGAAGTTAAGTTAAGTAAGAAATTCACCGAAAGTGCCATATATCATCTCGAGTGCAAAGGGTTAATTCAATTAAAACGCATCAATTTTACAAGATTTTAAAGGATTCTAGCCCGGCAGTCAGACAACAGTGTTGCGAAGAAAAGGAGACCAGCACAGCACTTTATAATACCTAATAACCGTACCGATGCTTGTAGTTCCAACCATAATTCCAAGCCCGGCATTAAACGTTATATCACCTGCGACGTATAACCAACTTTACGTACCGAAGAGTTTATAACCGTTAAAAAATAAATGCATTTGCCGGGAATCGTTACACGGACGGGGTCCGCGGCGGCTATCGAAACATAAATATCGACATTTCAATGGCGTTTTTCTATTTTCTTTACCGTTTTTTCACCGTGCATTTTCGTAGATTTTTCATCTCTTTTGTTCCGCAGCGGCCGGCGCTCGCTGTATCCCCGATATTTTCGTTGGTGGCTTTCCGAATGGCATGAAAAGGTCACCGTTAAATAAATTGCTATTGTTATTAAAAAAAGCTCGCCTGGGAAATCCATGAGGGTGATTCGTTGATCTCGGAACGGCTCGGGACGGCTCGCGACGAGCGCGGAATAACCAAGATCCACCGGCTCTCGTTAATGCCATTGTTCCGCGAAGCAAAGCCCGCGTCAGCCATCTCGTTTTTTCCGGCCGCTCTTTCCTGCGCCCCCTTCCCCCACCCCTACACCCCTCGGGCCGTTTCGCTTCGAACCAAATGTCCTTTTATCCCGGCGCTTTCTTCACGGCGAAACGAGCCTGGACCGCCTCTCGCTCCTTATTTTTCCCGCGCAGCCGAGGAAATTGTCGGCTTCTCCCGGAAAAAATGTCTCCATTTAGCCGATCGCTCGGCGCGCGAGAACGAACGATGCTTTCAATTAAATCGTTTCGAATCGCTCGAGGATCTTTCCGGTGACTGCGCCGTCCACTCCGACAGCCGGAGAATCGAACGCGACGGTGCCTCCGGTCGTCTTCCCCGTCCGACAATAGCAAACGGACATTTTATTTATCTTTGAAGCCCTCGACGATATAATCGACTGCCCATCCATTCTCGAGTTCTTCAATTTTTCACCCTCTCCGCGGACCTTAAGAAACTCGGGAGCCTTTTTGCGTTTGTTAGAGAACTTCGCGAAAGCGATTAGGATGGCGGACGAGCTCGGCGAGGAACTTGATTTCTTCGGAAACACTCTGCGCCATTTTATTAATTCCACTGTGTCCGTTATTATGTCTTGTACTTTGTAATTTCTATTTTCCATGGAGCCGGTCGTTTTCCTGTTTCTTTTTCAACATAATTAACCTAATGTTCATCTAATGAGACATATTAAATTTTCTATTCTTTTATTTTATTTATTTTCGAATGCAAAGCGAAGATATTCCCCTACGTGGACTTCTTTTGTGTGATTTAAACAGTATAGTATCCTGTCATAAATAATAATAATAATTATTATTATTATACTGAGGACTGTATGCATTTATGACAAAAATGAGTAATTAAAATTTAAAACGACGGAAGTGTTAACAGAATTTTTCCGTGTATTATATTGAACTGAAGTAAATTATTAATAATAATAATAATAATAATAATATATTCTATCGTTAATTGACCGAAGAACAAGCAAACGTAAGAGTTTCCGCGACACTCGAAGCCGAGAGCACCCCGAACCGAGCCGTTCGGAAACATTCGGCGACCTCCCGCCTCGAAATTTCGTTTCCCTCTGGAAGAAGGAGAAGCGGAAACCGTCGGGGCGTTTTCCTCGCGACCACGGAAACTTTTCTCCGGTCCCTGGTCCACACCGTTCACGGTTCACAGTCGCTGCTGGAAACTCTGTCAGGGCTGCCGGCTAATTCCGCGACATTTCCCGCGGCCCGTTAACCAGCTAATTGCGCGCCTTCTGTTTGCGTCCCCTCGTCCTCGTGCTCTCGTCCTCTCGTCCTCTCGCCACGTCATCGGCCTCGGCCTCGTCACCTCCGCTCGCATGGCCGCGAGCATCTCTCCCTTTTTGCCTCGTCTACCGTAGGGGTTGCAGTCGCGGGACACGGAACACCGAAATATCTCTATTAAAATCGAAGACAAAAGAAAATGTTCAACAATGGACTCGGCCCGCTCTCTCCCCCGTTGCCAACGAAGCTGCCCGAGCAGCTGGAAACAAGGGAGCGTGTTTTTTCTCCGGTAACGGAAGCTGAAATATGACGAACGAGATCGCGGCGAAGGATTCGCGTGAAACGGGATCGCCGAATGAAGACGCCAAGAATGGACAGAGAGCGTGGAATATTGGTGCCGTAGCTGTTCTTAACCGTGTTTCATTGATATTTATTTAATAACCAGGGAGAGCCTTCGGAAGGAACGTTGCCATTCGCAGGCAGATATACAGCGGAAAGCAATTGTCGTTTGAAACGATTAAACGGAGGGAGTATCAAACGCTTCTGAATAAGTATTCAGATCGCGAAGACGCGATAACCGTACAAATACAATTCTGCTCGGCATAAAGCGCACGGTTGTTTCCTTGTCAAGGAAGCATTTCCGATGTAGCAGACGCTGACGAATAATGGAACACTGGATTTCTTCACTAATTTTTCAATTTAGGGGAGTTCACATTGGAAGATACATTTGTGAGGTATTTATTTAATATACCGCATCGATGCGATGCAATTATATTTTGTATCAAATAGTATTATCTGCAACAGTATTATTATTGCATTTAGTGCAACAGTGGTGTATCTATTAAAAAAACGGGGTACCTTTCACAGTGACCAAATTATTATTGGCAAAATAATACTTTAAATATATCTCAGTATATATTTAAATATATCTCAGTATTGAATCAAAGCTGCGAAATGTAAAGTTTGCCTGAAAATTATTCATTAGACAGTAATATAAAAATTGTCTGCGACTGTCGGAAAAAATAGGAGCCAGTACAAAGTCTCATTATTTTCTTTAATGATTTCTAGCAGTCCGAAAGCGACATCTATGTATTATATTTTCTACCGGACTGAGATAATTAAAAAAATCCATGAAGACAATTTTTATTTTGTATAAAATCTATTCGCGAGTATTTATTCAATATATCTGTTACTTACTCTTGTCGAATAAAATGAAGCCATTCCGAGCAAACGACGCCGCCATTGAGTATCCCTCTAAAAAACGATATCTGTCACGGGGTCCCATTTCGAGCGGTGAAAGAATCGAGCTTAGTCCGAAGCGTTACGCAAATAGGTCGAATAACACAGGATATCCCATACGTAGGAAAAAAACTGTTGATCGCCGTTGAGGTGCGGCCTCACAGATCCTAAAACGCTTTAACTTCGAAGCTGGGCTCTCGGCGGGCTGCGGCGCGGCATCGCGGAAGGAAAAATCCGATTTCGGTGCCCGGATGGTTCAACGAGCAATGTTTCGATCGAAACAACTGGCCTCGCGAGATATTTTACGAACCTGTCAGAATTTCGTCGACGAGGACATCAATCGCGCTTTGCGTTTGCCCGAAGCGACGGCAGGCGCGGCACGGAACCGTAGCGGCGGAGAAACTGAAACGTAAAATCGCGGTGCACGCGCAGAGAGCGCCCGTAATCCGTGAGCGATAACCGCGACCGTGTACCCGTATAAGGGCTTATACCCGGACGCGAACGTTCGATTCTCCGACGGCCGAACAAAAAGAATATTCGCGAGCCCGGTAATGCGATTAACTCGGCCGGTTGCGACGGCGTTTATCACGGAAGCCGACGGCGCCGCACCTGTAGTCTTTATACGCGACCGTAATTCCCAACGCCAGCGAGGGACACGACCGACACACGACCACCAGTTTCCAGTGTTTACGTCTCCAGACTCTGAAGTTCGTGCGGAGTATCGCCGCTAACTTCAGTCGGTCTTGGGGAGGGGGAAGGACTTGGGGCAAGCGCCAGGCACGTGTAAAGTAGATGATAAGTGGAGTTGTAAAATGTTCTATAAATATCGAATTTTAACTTCCGTACGCAGTAGAAGACTGTGGCCACGGGGGCCGTATTGCGTTCAACGAGAACTGGCACAAAATATGTAATGGGTTGGCCTTTAAGTTATCGCGTTTTTTCCAATACATGGGATTACATTATTGACGAACCGAGTGTAAACAGATGCAACGCGTAATTGGGCCAGGACCGAGTCACAATATCCAGGTCCTTCTCTAGACGAGCTATTTTAGGGCCCTTCACGAAGCTCCTCTAAAATCCACCCCTGAGCATCGTCGTCTAACAGCCACTCAGCGGTAACCGCAGCGCTGATCACGTGAACGTTTTGTTTACTTTTTGTGCTAGTTTTCGTCGAACGTACTGTAGATCGTGTCCTCCAAATTGAAGAAGGTATCAATTCTTACCGCGACATTTCACTATTTATTCCTTCGCAATAAATTCAGTTCGAACGGATCCATAGCCGTTCGCCTACTCCGCAAACTATTCGCCGTCGGACGGTTAACCCGAACCTAATCGCCGCGGTAGTTCGGAGACCCGTCGCCGGCCGTCGGCAGCGAGCAGAGGCGACCAAGAACGCGATCAAAGGGAAAGGGAAAGGTGACCAGCGCGAAGGGGGAAGAGGGATGAACGCGACTCGAAAGCGACGAATGAATCGAAAACGAAGAGAAAACCTAATAATGGAGTTCTCCCTTTCCGTGGCCACGATGGCGGCAATAATGGGCTCCTCGGTGTACGTCGGTGATCCGAGGTCGGGGAAAATTGGATTCGAAATCGAATTTACTCGATTTTATTTGCCGGGAGACGATGAAAATCTAAATTTACCGGAGGGAAGTAGTTCTCGAGGAGACGAGTGGCTCGACGAGTGTTCGATATCGAGTCGCGTGGCGTTCCATCGAGAGCGGCCGACTTTGGGTTCCACGGATCGGTTTCCGTGAAAATCAACCGAATTACCGGCGCACAGTGTACACGCCCGGCGAACACCCACGACTACTGCAATCGCACCTACGGCACAGCTACACAGTTACGACTGCGGCGCAACACATCTGCGACTACGGCCACACCTACGTCTCCAGCTCGAGCTACACACAGACACGGCTACAACTACAGCTACGGAGAATCGAACACGCGTTCCAAGAAGCGTAATCTCGACCAGCGAGTGCTGCGCTTCGGGAAGACTGCAGCTGCAGATACGGGACGTCGAATGCACGAAATTCCGTGTACCACGCCGGCCTCGTGGTCCTCTTGCTCTTCGATCCGCCGCAATGCCAGGACAGGGCATCAACGAAATCCAGGATCGTTGCGAACCCGCACCGAAAACCAGATCCGAGAAACCATCTGCGCCGAGCTCCTCGAAAAACCGGCTGCCTCGAGTCACTCGCCTCCCGCTAATGGGTTTCTCGATATCATCCTTATTGACCGACGGCAACATCCCCGCCCCCGACACCGCGATTCCAGGTCTCTCGCAACGCCCCGTCGCGCGAGCCGATCAATCCGAGGGGAATCGAGTCGGGCGAACCGCAACTCGGCTGAAGCCTTTCGTATAAACGAAATCAACGTACGCCGAAGTCAACGAGCCGGAGTGGATAAATGCCAGCGACGCGGGTGCCGGTGGTCGTCCCGGTCGCCGACGGACCGAATCTGCCCGAAAAGTTGAGGACCTTTGGCCATTCGTCGCGGTGGTGCGGTCACGCGGAGAGGAACAGAGGGTCTCTCGATGAACTCTGCAAAGTCCGTTACAGTCTGGATCCTGCCAGTCCACGTCCGAGGTTGGCACGGCCAGCAACTGGACATCTGTCGCCCCGAAACTCCGACGTTGCGCGTTTCCCGGCGAGATACGTCGCCGAACCACCACCGATTCATGGAGGCTGTCGCATGTCCCTCGTCTCGCGTCCCACGTTCATCCCGGCCTGTACTAAATCGTCTCGGTGCACGGGGTCGGATCGAAAGAACGGCGTACGTGGCTTCGTGGCTGCTAGATACACTGGTTACGATCTACTCCGCCCGGTATCAACGTCGGCCTAAACCGTTTACTTACTGTCTCGGAACTGTACCGTGTGGGCAGATAGATTTCTTTTGCAAGTCTTATTCCTTCTTCGAGCTTGCTACCGTAATTTCGCCGCTTGTCTCCATCTCCGCTCGCATAATCAAATTATATTTCATGTTTGTATGTTTAATTATCTTTTTTAGTTTTAACATTTTAACTCCTACATTATTGTGACTGTCTCTCACTGTAACTGATGTTTTATCTCATCGATAAATACATAGTTATTATTATTGTTATTGTAGGAATTATTATAGCAAAGAACAGGGGTAAAACACGCAATTTAAATAACAATAATAATAACAGTTTATTCACTAAAACACCTACAAGTATCCACAACGTAGCAACTTCTTCTAAACAACAGCGACTGCGACCACGACAACGTACAACTTCACTCGATCACTGCTCTGTCCAAAATGGCTTAGAATGCCTGGACTTTTTCGTTCGGCTCTTCCATCCTTCATATCTTCTTCTTCATTTCTTCTTTCTCTCTATTACAGAATGTTACCTCTCGCTCTCTCACTCGGTCGCTCGCCCACTTTGTTACACTCTGTCTTTCGGCTACATAGGACTTCGAGGAACCCAAGCAGTAAGCTCAGGTTACAAAACACTCTGCAGGCGTCCGTCCTATTCGTTCAGTAATTTAAGACACTCTTTCTTACTGTTGCGTTTCCGAAAATAGTCAATATTATTATTACTACTATTATAATTTATTATTATTATTATTATTATTATCTGTCTAAAGTCGCTCTCAATTCGCCGCGCTATATACAGATTTCTGCAAAGCATTTCATCAAACGACCAGGAATTCCACGCTCGCGTTCAACTTTCTCGTCTTTCACGCTCGACTTGGGACGGCAGGCGTCGTTCTTCCTCGCCGAAGAAGAAGGAGAAGAAAGACCGGAGATCGCGTCGAAAGATCCGTCGTCATCGATGATCTCAATTCTTCGAACGCATTAGGTCGACTCGGATCGAGTCGGGGATAGGATTTAGCCGGTTTCGGCCAGACCGGGACGACGTAGCGACGCGACACACAGCTTTAATCCAGTGTCCTCGCGGGAATATCGACATAGCGAAAACCGTCTGAAAGGAGACGGGTCCGTGCGCCCGGAGTAAGCCGTGCGGATGCGAGGAGGCGACGGAAGGCGACGGTTTGGTATCGCGAAAGACATAAAGGCAACCTGACGCTTTCCATTATAGCGATGTCTACAGTCTACGGGCGTAGCTATCAGCGGTAACGGGCCAGCTGACGCGGCAATGCAAACACACAGCCTTTCCGTGTAACACCGCTCTGTCCGGCCCCTTCTCTACCCCTTTGCCAGGACGCGCTGCCGTTATATCGGACGTTCCGCCGCTCTGCCGCTCCGCCGGCCTACCACCCACCGCTATGCACAAGGCGCACCGACCCCCTGCCACCCCCGAGCTCCGCTCCTACATCTATACCGAACTCCATACGTCTCCGCGAGATTCGCATTTGCATTTTACAACTAACCGCAGCTTTTGCCTCGCCAGCTAACGTCGAAGGATCCTTAAACTCTTAAAACGTCCTCCGAAGAGCCGGCTTTCCTTTCGCCCAGATTTCCTCTCGCCCGCGACACGCTTTCGTGCTTTTCATATTTTCCACGTTCCTCACATTTTTCATCCCTTTTTACGCTTTTCGTGCAGTCGGCTTCCGGGCATAATTAACGCAAGATTTACGGAGCTGTTTTTGTATTAGTTTATAAAAAGCTACGATACCGATGGATATTTGTTCTGATTTTTAACGAGCGCTTTTTTTATTTACGCGTCTTTGTTTATCGTCTCTTCTCGTCTTTCTGAACAAGGTCAAGCTGGTAAAGGAAGTAGAGAGTCGACCAACTGTAATATTTAATATTTGTTACTGTAATATTTGTCGCAAGTAGCATTGTTGTATTCTC
>CM052160.1:16073208-16108420 GCA_028455555.1 Augochlorella aurata | reverse complement strand
GGAAGGAATGCTCTTACCGTCCGTTGCTAGAAAGATGGCACTGAGGAAAGTGTAGGACCGATTCGCACCGCCTCGCCCATGTTAACGAAGTAAAGTCAGAAGTAAAGTCAATTTGCTATATTTGGAAATTGTCTATACTTACGGGAGAATTTGCTACATTTGGAAATTGACTATACCTCAGGGATGATTTGCTGCATTCCATAATTTCCGTCGGGATAGAGAAAGTCGGTGACCGACGCGGCATTACGAATTCGAGTCGCCTCGATAGTAATCAACGATAAAGCCTCCGGCTGATCCTCGCCGGTGGCCGGGAAAAGAAGCTTTTAAGTTTCGAGTCGGCGCGGCCGGGTGCAAACTCTCGATTTACCTGTTGAATTTTAACGAGCCCATTCTTATCCCGCGAACGCGTTCACGAGAGGTTTGCGCGCGCGTGCGACGCCGCTCGACGCCCGATACCGTCCGTTTCGAAATTTAATAACGGTCGCCGGCCCACCTGGGGAACAATTAGAAGCGGCGTCGATCGGGACGGTTGTTAAGCGGGAAGCGTGCTGTCCCGGCGTCCAAATCCCTCGGCGCCGACCGTAATCTACACGGAAACCCTTCAGGGGGTGGAAACGTGTACCGCCTGCATATTTATGCGATCTCGAGCGGTCCGGAGGATCGAGACTCGGTTATCGGTTAGTCGAGGCCAGGATTCCTAGGTCGGTATACATATAGAAGTGTACATATTCTGTTTGACGTTACAGCAGCGGCGCAATGGGGCCAGGCGACAACGAAGAAGTCGACGCGATACTGCATCTACGAGCACGAGGCGAAGAAGCCCGGCGAACGGTGGCAGCAGTCTGACTGCGTGAACTGCGTCTGCGAGGAGGAGGAGGTGATCGTCACCTGCCTGGAGACGATGTGCAAGTCGTGCGAGAACGCGATCCCCCCGAAGCCGGGCGAGTGCTGTCCCCACTGTCCGATTCCGACGAACGCGTCCCTCGCCGAGCCGAAGGCCCCTTGCCAGGCGTCGATGGATGGCTGCTCGATCAACTGCGAACACGGATACGAGACCGATGAAAACAATTGTCCCGTTTGCAGCTGCGTCTCCGCCGACAAGGTACGAGCCCGATTCGATCAACGCCCGATCGGTGAACGGAATTGCCCGCCGGGATTGCTCCGTTACTACCGCATAGTCTCCGAGCATAGTCTCCGAGCGAGTCGTCGCGACGTTGCCCGATTGTTCTGTAGCGACCGCTACCCCCGAGCGTTCCCGATTAGTATATATACAACAAATTAGGATTCCAATACATCACCGCGTCTAAGGCAGGGTCCGCTAGTTAGCCTTACTGACGAGTCCTCTAGCGGGCCTAGGACGAAACGCTCCCCCACTCCATCTCTCGCTTCTTCTAGATTCTTTAGCGTTGTTTACCTTACGCCCATAACATCTAGACTCGGTTTACGTATACAGATACCTTTACGTTACATCCATATTCGCTATACATTGACGGTGTCGCTAAAGTTCTTTCCACGAGAGCGTTCGACTCCGACGATCATAGCTGACGAGGCCCCGCTTTCGATTCCAGGAGACCGACGAGGACGCGTCCACGGAGCTGTCGATCATCGAGCCCGATTCCTGTCTGCCTGTGCCGTTCTGCGAGGCGAACTGCGACCTCGCCAGGGACGAGGAGGGCTGCCCCGTGTGCACCTGCCAGACGCCCCAGGCCTTCGACAAGCCCACGAACGAGACGGTCGTGATCGACGAGGCCGGCAAGAAGATTTGCCCGGAAGTGAAGTGCGACCTGCATTGCGAGCGGGGCCTGCTCATGGACGAGAACGACTGCACGTTCTGCAAGTGCAGGGCCCCGGAGTCCGACTGCCCGCCCCTGGTCGGCTGCAGGAAACGGTGCACCTACGGATACAAGACGAACAGGCGCGGCTGTTCCGTTAGTAGACGATTCTTTCGCGTTGCCCTTTCTTCTTTCCTTTTATCATTATTATCATTATTATTATTATTAACACTATGCCGTCCGGTGGCACCACGTTGGTGCCATGCGCTTACAATATACAATATACAATATAAAAATTACAATATAAAAGTTACAATATACAATATACAATATACAATATACAATATACAATATACAATATAAAAATTACAATATAAAAGTTACAATATACAATATACAATATAGAATGTACAATATACAATATACAATATACAATATAAAAATTACAATATAAAAGTTACAATATACAATATACAATATAGAAATACAATATACAATATACAAGATACAATATAAAAATTACAATATAAAAGTTACAATATACAATATAGAATATACAATATACAATATACAATATAAAAATTACAATATAAAAGTTACAATATACAATATAGAATACACAATATACAATATACAATATAAAAATTACAATATAAAAGTTACAATATACAATATACAATATAAAAATTACAATATAAAAGTTACAAAATATACAATATACAATATAGAATATACAATATACGATATAGAATATACAATATACAATATACATACAATATAACGCTTGTTTTTTTATGTTCTCCTTGCAGATATGTCGGTGTAAAGCTTCCTGCACCGATCGCCTGAATACTACGCATCCCGAAGGATCGACCTGGCATCCTAACGCGTGCACCTCGTGCACCTGCCAGACCGGAGGTCGGCTCAGCTGCAGAGAAACGATCTGCTCGGTCGCTTGCAGCGACCCCTCGCCGCCCAAGGCTGGAACCTGCTGCCCGATCTGCCCGATCACAGTAAGCTCGATCGCCTCCTGCTTACCTACAGCGACTCTAATTAATATTTCTAATTAATATTTCTAATTAATATCTACCCCTTGGAAGACAGAATAACTGTTTGAAAACAGATTGTCTATTAGACAAATGCTGGAGTGCTTCTTTTAAATTTTGTCATTGCTCCAAATGACAAAAAAGGATTAACCCCTTATAACAACGTGTCAGATTCGTGACAAAGATTTCATACATAACCTAGTAAATATGAATTTTATGTATTTCTTCTAAATTGAAATAAAATTTGATTCACCTATTATTAAAATATAGTTAAAAATGTGGATGAAAACATACAATAAATTAATATTCTATCGATCGTTTAGGATAGTTATTAAGAATGAGACAATGCTAATCAGCGTAACTATAGAAGAAATCATAGTGCAAGGGGTTAAAAATGCCCCTTATTCTCTAACTCTTTTATCCGAGCCTATTAACAAAAATTTAAAAGAAGCATTCTGCAGAATTCAGTAACAAATCTGCAACGTTTCATCGAAATCGGATTATTAATAATGTTTAATAAAAAGGTTTGAAGAACTAATAAAACTTTGATTCCACAGCCCTCGAAGGAGAATGAAGCGGCCGGCCACCACGGCACGAGGGGTTGGGGCACCGCACCGATCACCCTGATCGCGATACTGACGCTGCTGTGCCTGCTTCTGATCGTGCACATCGTCCGCAGCCGATTCCGCGGCAGACTGTCGCCCTCCGAGACCACGACCTGCTCCTCCTGTCCGCCGCAGTACTACAAATACGTTCCGGCGTACGACACCCCGACGCATCGACACGAGAAGATCGTACCGTTGTAGAAGACTGGAAAAGTCGTCGAAGCAGCAGGAAGAGACGAGCAGGAGGAAGAACAGCAGGAACACGAAGACGCAGACGTTCGTCGAGGGAGCGAGGAGCGGCGGCGAGCGGCGATCAGGAACGTGGAACGGGCCGACGGGAACCGATCGCGCGGGCATCCTTCCACCGGTTGTATCGTACCACGCGTAGCTTCAGTATTATTCGTAAGGTAGCAGACGGCGTCGCGACTCGAATAGGAAAGAGAACGAAGGTCGAAGGTCGAAGGTCGAGGCTCGCGGCCGTCGTCGCGACGTCTCGGACCCGATCCGACGTCGAACAGGTTCGCGCCGAGCGATTCGCGCGCAAGAAGACACAAGAAGCGAACTAGTCGTTGTTAGTTGCGGCGAGCGCGAACCCAGCGTTTACGCGAATCCCGTTGTAACCTGTAAATTCTAATGTAAAAGCTCTAGCGTAACTACCGAAGCGAAGACGTAATAAGAGTAAATGTACTAAGAATAAGCAAACTGCTAGGCCCCAGTCACCGAGAACCGTAGACGAAAAAGGGAGAGAGAGAGAGACAGACAGAGAGACGTGTCTCGACGGTAGTATTAGTTTCCTCGATCTCTGGACCATCGATGTTGTTTCGCGTCGCTTTCGGCCGTCGCGCGACCCGCGACCCGCGGCCGCGACGATTCCGCGTAGAGGGCTCGAGAAGATCAGAGAGTGTCGTCGATCGCGGCTTTGCTTGCGGCTCTAGGTTCAAAGTAGCTTGCGAGGCCGGTCGGAGCTCCGTTCCGATTGTTCCCGTCGAACGACGATGCGACGGATAACCGCGTCGGCGAGCCGTTCCTGCGTTCCGCGCTCCCTTCGGACGGTCGGTTTTATTTAGAAGAATTCCCTCGGACGGATGCCTCGTGCAGCGCGATCGAAGAGTACCGGACACGGTCGAGTCTCCGCTCGACGTATTTTATTTATTTTTATTTATTTTCATTTGTACTCATTTGTTCTCATTTATTTGTTTCTTGAAATACCGCTTGGGAGAACGACGGAACACCTTCCGTATCGCGTCGATGCGAAGATATTTGAGTCGCGCGTCTCGTTTATAATATTTTTGTTTAAATTCGCCAGCGTAAGTCTGAGTTAGAATTCCGCGAGCGACTATGTGTGTACATATCCGTGATTCTATCCCGAAGCGAACCACGGTCGGTTCTCGCGGGGTCTGCGCGCGTCCTCGCAATCGCGTCGTTCGTCCGCTGCTTCTTTAGACGCAGGATCGTGAATCGCGACGTGCCGACACTGTAATATAGCATATCGTTGACAAAAATGGAGAACGACTGGGAGAATATGAGCGTGTGTGGCCGTGTGTGCGCGATGTGTGCGCGTATCCGAGCGCGATGAGAGTACCGCGACTGCCCGAGGCAGAGATTCCATTAGAAAACCGAGACGCGAGAGAATTCGATCGCAGTCCGCGGCCTGGTCGGGTCATCGTCTAGCCTGTAATTTCCTAATCTACGTTGCGCCACCCCCGTTCGCCACCTGCGAGGGTCGGAGACTCTTCGAAGAGTCTTCGGAGTCTTCGCAGCATCCACGATGGGGAATTATGGCCTAGGCGATCAACGCGCGATTAACGTCGTTGCCCCGTTGTCCCGTTGCTCTATTACCCCGTTCACCCTTCGCAAATTGGTCGACCCGTTGCGAATGTTAACCATACATATCCACGTAGAAGGAAATCAACCCCGTCTAAGCGTCCCTCCTCTTCTGTATTATAACGCGTACATATATTTTTTCAATGTGACACTCTCGTCTTAACGTACGTCTTGTGTAGCCTACTGTCGACTACTATCGTCCACCCCCTTTCCTCCGAAATTGTCTGGAATCGTCTGACGAGAAAAGAAAAGCGAGACGGTCTCTTGTTCGCCGCGGATCTTGCGAAACCGGGAATCCCCGACGCGATTCGCGGCAAAGAGCGGCTAATGTTCTGGTCCAGCAAACGGTACACTTTATTCGCTGACGACAAAACGGCGGGCAGCGTTCCGTACGCATACCTTGGTGACAATATGTATTTTAACGACACGCGCGTTTCTCGCTCGTTCCTCGAATTTTTGGCGACCGATCCGACGCGGCATGCTGACGACGTACAGGGTCTGGTGAAATTCCCGTGGGATTGGAAGGGTCGAAATTGGTAGGCGATGTTATGTAGCCACTTGTCCCTTGTCATCGGGCAGAAACGCGGAAGCGCCGTCGGTTAAATACCGAGGAAGGGAAGGTTCCTTGATTGGAGCATAGAGGAACAGAGTCCAGAAGGACAGGATGGACAAGAAGGTGCGAACAATGATCAAAACGTAGGGCCGAGTAGCCGCGCGAACACCGAGAAACAAACAGTGTCGTGCATGCGAGTTCTTTGTACAGTTTCACCGTAACAAAAATCATATCAGTGTAACCTAGACTTATTTAATATGTGCGAATACGTATGCATATTCAAACTGTGCGTCGTGTTTAAGGATAGCTCTTGTATGTTACAGAAAACGAGACTAAATAAAATTGTTGATACGTGATACCTTCTATTCTGCCTTATTCGGTGTTGCTCCTGGCATCCTGCTTCTGAATTTTTTTTTTTTTCTATTTAGATTATAGAATATAATATATATAATAGAATATAACTACCTAACTATATAACTAACTATAGAAAAATAAAATAGAACTAAAACTGTCCTCTCAGAAGAATTTTAGGTGATATTGCAGGAATTAAAAGAGAATAGGGATCTTAATAAAACGTTTTTGGGGTACTGGCATGTTCAGGGGAATTTTCTGCATCCATGACTATGAATAATATAAATTAACTAGTATTATTAACTAGCTGCAAATGATTCTTGCCGTTTCTCCATAAAAGACTGTGTTAAAAACGGCACAGATTATCTGTTTCTGAAAATATAAAAATAGCGCCACTACATGCAGTGATGAAACGCTCAAACTGTAGACCAATTACCGATTGCAGGTATTTTTTACTATTTGAAGTTACCATCAGGGTTTAAGTTTGACAAAAGTTTCTAGGTTTTTTTTATAAATGGCGACACCGAGGTTTTCCGATGCGGTGGCTGTAGATAATTGGCATTTCTTCTTTTATCAACAACTTTTAATATCGATTAAGTTAACGAATTATGAGGGTTGGATGTTGGATACATAGTTGGACAGCCTGAATAGTTCCGATCACTTCCGACTGCTTCTGATCCCTGACGTCTCGAGGACCGTAATCTGAAAATTCCAACGGATTCGTTTTCGGTGAGAATTCGTGTCGAATTCGTTGATCGTCGAGCGGGCTTTTATCTATTGGACTCTAAATCTGCGGTGGAAGTCAAGATGTTCATTAAACCTTTCAAAATTAAGTCGAATAACCAGTTGAAAGGTACTGAGAGGTTAGTACAATATAACGTCATCTAAACAAGTATGACAACTTATATCTACTGTATAAACCTCGCGGTCTTTTGGAATTCGTAGAAATTAAATAAATATTGAAGAGTTCTCATTGTTTGATTAATGATAAGTGATACTCAAGTATATGTTACATTTCATTGTTGTTTTGAATTAGGAAAAAATTGTGTCAAGATATTTTAGCGGCGTATCCAATCCTGACAGACGAAGACGTACAATCGTTAATTCCCAAAAAGGAGGCAATCAGTGTGATGAAGATCACAACTCACAGTGGACAGTTGGGCAAATTGTACTGCGTTGCCAAAATACCCATGTTTTTCCAAGTGGACAATATAAATCTGCCCCTGTTGCCAACCATATACAGCTTATGGCATCATCCAAACTTGTTAACAATCTTCACAACGAGACATCCGGTGATCTCAAAGTTAGCAAGCGGTGCGGATTTAATGCTGCCTGGAGTGGTTGTCAAAGAACCAGTGACATTGTACTCTTTTGGTAAACTGCCAAAGGGTACACCAGTTTCTGTAGACACAGATGACAACAAGGTTTGTTGATACAGTCAAACCTATTACTTGTTAGAAGTAAACATAGGCTCCTTTATATTATTCAGGCATCTGTTGCTGTTGGCATTACCGCGCTGTCCAGCGAGGACATGTACATGGCTGGTGGCTATGGAAAATGCATAGAAATACTGCACGCGTTAGGAGACACGCTCTGCCAATTGGGAAAACCACCCACAAGACCAAACATGGGACCATCTATAACTAACGATGTTAATAAATTAGAGAACACTGAACAAGATGTTACTCAAGCGAATAAAAGCAATGACAACTCGCTTGTCGACACAATGAACGATTTACGAGTGTCCAATGAGAACCTAGCGCACGAATCTGCAGGAGAGGTAATTTACAATGTACACATATTAACGATGAACAGACTGTTATAAATCTATTATCATCGTTTTAGGAAAATGCAGAGGATAACGCGGAAGAATCCGCAGAAACTGAAATCGTTGTCCTAGAAGAACCGGTGGAAACTCCGGAGGCAGCACTAGACCCGGTACAAGAAATGGACAACTTGTTAGAATACTGCTTCTTGAAAGCTTGCAAGAAGTCCGTAAAGTCCAGCGATCTGCCGATGTTAGTATCGAATTTTTTCAAAAATCATTTGATGGCGGCGTGTCCACCCGATAAAAACATAGACATAAAAAAGTCTCGATATAAAAAGCTATCGGTGTTCTTAGCGGAAATGAAAGCGAGAGGTGTTATCAATACTTCTATCACGAAAGGCGTTGAGAGTCTGTTGTCGATTAAGGTAATGTCGTTGCACCGGGAGACTCGACGGTAGTTAAAGGTTCAAGGATTCGAACGATAGAGGCGTTGATAATTACGATACTTGTTTGTTGCAGTTCGATCATGCACTGATAAAGAGATTAGTCGTTCTAGAGGAACCTGCGCCAGTCGAACCGGTCCCGTCGAACACGGCGGTGGTCTCGGAGTGTTACAAAGTGACCGCGGACGTCGTCCCGATACTGTCGAAATTCGGATATGAGTGAGTATGCAGCGTCACGGACAGACGCCTAGGGAGACACCGTTTTGACCGCGATACAATAATTGCAGAGAGAATGATTTTCTGTGCAGAGCAGAAGTCTACAACCGTTACATCATATACCATTATGCTGTATTATATGACACGAATTATGTACATTTTACACCCATACGATGATTGCAGAAAAGGGGACGTAATGAAAAGAGCTGAGATCAGAAAATGTTTCACTGAATACGTGAGAAATGAGAACTTACAAGACGGAAAGTGAGCAACGTTTTGTACCATTGCTAAACGTGTCGTTCGTTCGTTGGCGCGATCGTGTAACTTGTTCTTTCCGCAGGATATTGAAATTAAACCCGCAACTCGCAGGTATCATGAGAACCAAAGTCGACCAGGTCACCGTCACGATGGAGGACGGAATAAACAAATTCATAGGGCGGATGACGCACATGCACGAAGTTATGCTAGCGGGGAACAAGCTGTTGCACACGGGCAAGTTGGAGCCCATCGATATGAGGGTTACGGTTCGATCCGGTGGCAAAAAGGTATGTTTCATACATCGGTGAATAATCTTATAATCGACTCGATACAGGTGAATTAATGTCGCGTGTTCGTTGCATGAAAGGTGACGCTGGTAAATAACCTGGAGACTTTTGGAATAAACCCGAAAGACTTTAGTAAGGAGTGCCAAAACATAGGCGCTAGCGCAACCATTACGGATGAACCGGGGAAGAAAACTCCCAGCGTTCTCGTCCAAGGAAATCAAATTTTATACGTGTACAAATTACTCACCGGTAACTAGAACATGCTTATAACACGTAGACGCAGTAAACATACTCTACTGTTCTTAAAGCGAATAATCACGCCATCTTGGTCTAGTAAATATCTCTGCTTGTTCCAGAAAAATATCAAATCAAGAAGACTTACATAAGGGGGCTAGAATTTGCTCCGAAAAAGCCAGGGGCGCACAAAAAGTAGACGAACCATCGCTGCCGAATATTGCGGGTTTCTCAGTCACTTCGATAATTGTACAAAACGACGGAAACAAGGTTTCACATACCTGTTCAGGAGCCTCGCGCTGTTGCGGAGATTGTGTATGCTGTCGTTGCAATGTCTTCTTTATAAAAAACATTTTGCATTATTCGTTCAACTTGAATTCTAGAGATAAAATGTAAAAGACACGAGCGTGTCTCGCGATTGTCCGACTGGCACACGGCGGGCCCACGAATAAATACGTTCTTAACGACGCAAAGTTTGACGTCTTTTACTCTACCTCTTCTATCATAGCAGAAAAGTATCTTCTACGCATATCCATCACAATACCTCAAGATTTTTAATAAAAACAAGAATCCCTAGGCGATAGTATCGCATATACGCATGCACGGAGGTCGGACGAAACACTGAAGAATCAAAGTTTGTTAATATAATTTATTGTATATCGAGGTTTCAACATGGAAAAGTACAAATATTGCAATATAGGGCCCACGAGCTCTCCTCGGGTGGGAGGGAGGGAGGGAGGAGGGTACAATTTCACAGGAAGGAGAGACAACGCACGGTAAGATACTTCGAGACTCGTTTTCTTTTGTGTTTTTTCTTTTTTTGTCGGTTGTCCGGAATGCGTTTCGAAACGGAGAAATACCAAGTGCTTTACAGGTTCAATGCATTTCCTCGTGTTTTTGCGTGTTTGTTCCTCGTCGTTCATTTGCCTGACAGTGTTTAGGGAAACAGTGGGACGAATCGCGCGAACGAGTCGTCCAGATTTCTCTTGAATAAAGGAAGGTTCCCTCCTCTCCACGGCCCCCGCATATATTTAATACTCGTTTTGTTTTTTTTTTATCATTTTTCGCTGTTACACCGATACGCACGTGCGCGTCATGAGGCGACATGTGATACACGCGACGCGCACGTGCATGGGCGAACAGCTTGTTACTCTCTTTTTTTTATCATCATCATTATTCATCATCATCATTATCATCATCAACATCATCTTCATCATAATCATAATCAGCATCATTAGCATCATCATCATCAGCATCATCATCATCATCATAATCATCATCATCATCATCATCATCTTCACTTTCTGTTCCTTAACTAAACCGGCTGCCCCTGCAGTCGTGATCGCTCATGCTGATCGAGTCCCCGCCCGATTCGTCGATCGAAGAAACGACCCATCCGAACTAAAGTAGTCCAGCCCTTCGCTCTCGAAGGGTCGGGCTACTCGATTCGTCAAAAAACGTACATCAGATAGCTGCTACTTACTCGTTAACTCGACGTGTTTGTGGGCGGATATGATTTGACGATTCGCGGATTCGCGGACACCGACGAATCACGAGGATCCACGCTTGTCCGGGTCGAGAGCAGGAGAGTTGCTTCGATTTCATCGTTGCACGCGCGACGCGTCCGCAAACCCGCGAACCGTTTAATTACAATAACTTTTAGAATCTTCTCTCTGAATGATCGTCGTCTCCATCATCGATCGTCTACCGTCTCTTCTTACGACTATCGACGAATCGCGGCCAAAAATATCATCGAAGCACCCTTGGTTTACCGTTTCGTTATAACCTTGTCCACCCCCCTAAAAACCGCTTGGAACCCCTTGCAACCCCTTCCAAAAAAGAAACAACTTTACCACGGTCGAAATAATCGACCTCGATCGACGAGCGTTCCACGGCTGCATCGAAGCGCCTTTTTTATCTCATTCTTTCTTCCTTTCTCTCTATTTCTTTCTCTCTTTCGCTCTCTCTCTCTCTCTCTCTTTCTCTCTATCTCTCTTTCGTCCTCGCGTTCTCTCTGTCTCTCGTTTCTCCGTTTTCTCTTCCTTTCTCTCTCCCTTTTACTCTCGCTCTCTCGCTATATCCTAAATCACTCCTTTTCTTCTTTTGGGAACATATTGTGCCTACCGTTGTTGCCTGTTCATCATCCGGTCGTAATCACTACCGTAATCATTGCCACAATCATCACCAAACATCGTCGTCGTCGTTCTTCGCAATTTAATCACCGAAAAATTTCGTTATCATCATCATCATCATCATCATCATCGATTCGCGTCTATTGCTTCATTCACACTCTCCCCCTTTCTCTCTCGCTCTCCCATGTTCTCGCTTCTCATTCTCTCTATCTCTTACTCTCGTACTTTCATTCTCTCTCTCTCTCTTTCTCTCTCTCTTCCGTGTATCTATCAACTTCGGAATTTTCATAGTTATTTTTTTTTTCTTTTATGCAACACATAATGCGACTAGGTAGTACAGGTTAATTAATAATTAATATCGTTAGTTATACAATAATAACGTATGACTAGACAATGCAAGATAATAATTATATCGTAAATATTAATAATCATGGATCGCAATTTATATCAACAATTGTGATGGCGCGCACGTGTTGTCGAAAATGTTGTTCTTGTTTGTTAATGTTCCTTTGTTGTAGTAGTAGTAGTAGTAGTAGCAGTAGCAGTAGTAGTAGTTATAGTAGTAGTAGTAGTAGTTGATGTTGTTGTTGTTGTTTTGAAATAATCGTAATGTGTGCGTCTCTGTGTGCGTGAATGGTCTCCCTCGTGTGTACGCGTGTCCGTATGCGTGTGCCAGTGTGTAGTGTATGTATGATGTACCCTAGATGGACCTGTAATAACCGTGACCTTGCGTCGACAATGATCCTTCGCTTTTGTGTCATACGCTTCGCTTCCTTATCTCTCTCTTTCTCTCTCTCTCTCTCTCTCTCTCTCTCTCTCTCTCTTCCTCTCTCTCTATATATTCTCCCTTTCCGCAAGTTAGGGGCGCGAATTGAGAATTTCGTGTCGGCCAGCGTGCACTTCCCTTGCGTACGCGGTGCTATTGATAAATCACTGCGACCATAACTACTCGTCTAGGTTCTCGATGTCTCGATGCGTCCCTGATTCGTTGGCCCAGGATAGTGATCGTTCCCATCGTGAACGAATTGTTCCCATCGTGAACGGATCGTCCCCATCGGGAACGACAGAATCGACGAAAGAGGTCGAGGCGCATCTACGAGGAACGTCTCGCCGGCACGAGAGGGTGAACACACCCCCGTCGTTGCGTCCGCGAGAAATAAATCGTCGCGATGCTGTTCCTCCTCAAACGCGTGCACACCTGTCATCGACAACGAGGGCACGTCGATCCGACGACACGCGTCCGTTTTCGTTTCGTTCCAACCTCGAATTTCCCGGCAACCTCCTGTTCCCTTCCTCGCGAGACAGCTGGCCATTGTTTGACCGAAACAATGCGATCGCGACTTCGAGTAACAATTTCGCAAGCCCTCTCTCCCCTTGGCACACAGCCGATGCAGTTCGAGCAATTCGAGGTTCAACTGTCAAGAGGACGTGAAATTTACGTGCCGTGTGTACGGGCGTGTATGAGTGTATGCGAGTGTGTACGAGTGGATTTCTTTTCCTTTTTCCTTCCTTTCTTTCTTTCTCGCTTCTTCGTTCTCTCTCTCTTTCGCTTTCATGTATGTGTGTACGCGTGCACGCGTGTGGGTATGTGCGTATGTAGAGGAAGCGTTTCGCTCTGACCTATGTATTTCGAGTCGGTGAATCCCGATAAAACTCTTAAAAAGCACGGTCAGTATATTGATCTCTCTCTTTCTCTCTCTCTCTGTGTATATGTGTGTGTACGTGTGTATGTGTTTACGTATTGCAATCGCTGTCGGCGCGGTGTCGCGGGATGCTTGATAAACGTTTCACGTGACAAGCATACATACACATGTACCGTAAATGTAATATAATGCAATACAATACAATATAATGTAATGTAATGTAATGTAATGCAATTTAATGCAATTCAATGCAATTGAATGCAATTCAATGCAATTGAATGCAATGTAATGTAATATAATGCAATGTAATGTAATGTAATAATTATAAATGCAATATAATAATACAATAATATAATAAGGTAATATAATAATGGTATAGTATAGATATATCTAACTTCCACATAATACTTGAATGGATTCCCCCTATGCAGTAGCCTGCGTAAACAATGCGAGTAAGTAATCCGTAAATTCATGCGTTAAGTACACGATAATATATGCGTTAAATGACGATAATTAAGAATACAGATACACATACAGATAGATCCGAGAATTTCACCCGCCGATTTGGTTGGCCGGCTTTTAATCAAGTCGAAACGAAAAACCGATTGGCCCCGCTCCTGCTCTCCCCGGGACTGGGAAACTGGACCGGGAAATGGGGGGGGGGTGGGGGAAATGGGGGAGGCGGGTGGAAATGGGAGTGGAAATAGGAGCGGAAGCGAGAGCGGAAATGGGATCGGGAATGGGTTCGGAAATGGGACCGGAAGCGAGAGCCGCTCGAACAAAGTACAATACCCGCGAAACTCTAGAGAAAGAAATGTCGGTTCGAAGTCTGTTCGAGAGAGCCCTAGACGTTCTACCCTCGAAGTTCGCGTTCTACCCTCGAAGAGGTCAAGTGATCTACCAAATAACGCCACGAGGACGTTATTTTTCCGATCGGTGCGTCGTTGTACGGTAGGGAGGACCGGATACACTAAATTCTCCCAAACTACCCCCCGGCTTGGAAACAGAAACGAAGAACCCTGGAAGGGTAGACACGATTTTTATAGCGTTTGAAAATCGGCGACCATAAAAAAACAGCCGCGTTCGTCCATTTGTCGTTGCTCAGTCCAGGGACCATTTTTTGAGAATTTACTGCACGTCCTGGACACGCGCACCCCCAACGACAATAATCATCGCGCGGTGTCCTCCGCGGCGCGATCGAACTTCCCCACGCCTTCTACACGAACGTTGGATGACAGGAGACGTTGCCTCGACTGGCGTCGCCACAAAAAGAAACCCTTCGGCACCAGAGAACAGATTCTGTCTGACGGGCGCGCGGTGCCTCCGGATAGATCCTCGATCGCCAGCGAGAACAAGCGCGACGTTCGTTGCCGCGTTGACTCTAGCGTCGTGAGAAACGGCGCGGAGCGTGGACGCGATTTTAGAGGAAGAGGAAGAAGTTCGATCGCCTCGAATCGATTCGATCGCCCCGGTCGATGCGCGAGCCAACCCTTTTATTGTTAGGCCTGTGCTGATTGCCGTGGTGCTAGCTCCTGTGCACGGTCGACGGTGGTGCGAGTCCGCGCGCGGTCAGACGGGAGCGGGAACGACCTGCTCGAGGTAGCTGCGAGAATTATGGGCATTCGATGGACACCTGGTTGGCATACCTAGGTTCGCCAGGAAGGTCGTATCTAGCGCCGAAGAACTCGCGCGACTACGAGCGACTCGCCCGACGACGGGAAAGTCCCGAGTCCGTCGGAAGAGACCGAAGTCTGACGAAGTCTGACGAAGTGTGACGAAGTCTCGCGAAGTCCACGCAGTCTCACATCCGCCACCAAAACCCTGTCGTTCGACACCAAGCGACCATGCCCCTCATGTCCTGCTCCCCTCCCCTCTCCGGAAAGCTCGCCGATAAAATCGGTCCGCGGCCGACGTCGCTCGCGTCACCGTCGCTGCTATTCGCGGGCGGTTGCCGGACCTCCGATCGATGCGCTCGCGTCGAATGATTCAGTCGATCGAGTCGACGGGCATCCGTGGAATCGCGGAGTCGTGGAATCGTGGAATCGTTCCTCGCTCAATGGAAGCATCGGACACACTCGGCCGAGAATTCCCCCTCCCCCTGGTTCAGGATCAAAGGTGCCCCGATCGATCGACAAGTTTTTCACAGAAAAAAGCGACCGTCGTCGGACCCCGAAAACGAGAGACACTCGTCCACCCCCCACCGCGTTCTTTGACAGCTTCGCTCGTAGCAACCCCTCGAACGTTCTCCCCGGTTTCGCCGTTCCCCATCGCCATTGCTCTTCGCACCGGTCCTCTACGTCGTTTCGAATAAACTCCTACCCCCGTCCGTCCATTCTCTTTCCTGTCTCGACGTCGGTCGCGCTTCTATCGCCTAGCGTGAACCGGTTTTTTATCCTTATAGTAACGCAATTAGCTCACCGTTACCGCAATGACAGCGTTCGGTGATCCGATATCGTTCCTCCACATCTTGTCATCCCTTTCTTTCGCTCGCTCTCTCTTTCTCTCTCTCTTTTTCTCGCTCGTTCGCTCGCTCTGACTCTCTTTTAGTCATTCTCTCTCTCGCTCTCTCTCTCTCTCGCTCGCACAGTTTCTCGCACTCTGGTCTAGCTCTCACATTTAAATAGCGCCTTTATTTATCAGTTACAGTTAAATATCGCTATCGATACCATATTAAAACCCTTCATAAAATACATTACTCTATTATAATCCGCGTTTTATTTTGTCTCGTTTCACCACCGTTGTGTCTATCCGAACGTTATCTCCGCGCTCTCCCATCCCCTACCACATCCCCCACCGTCCTCCTCCCGTACTCAACGTCATCCGTAACATCCTATCGTCAGACTTTGCTCTCGGTTCGCGGTTTACCCACGTTGTTAGCCTAAACTCGCCGGTTCGATTAACAATTGCGAGGAAATTTGGAATCGTTCTCCCCCTCCTGTCACCACCCACCCCCGCGATACAGCCTCGACCCAGCCCGAAGGGGATGCGTACGCTCGGACGATTGTTCTCGGTCGGTTTCCCTCGGCAAGCTGCGCGAGCCGCGATCGCGGATCATCGATCATGGATCATCGATCGTGGATCATCGATCGTGGATCATCGATCGTGGATCATCGATCGTGGATCAACGATCCGCCGATCAGCCACACCGGACGCGTCCTCGAAGCTGGCGACCGCGGGATCCCGGATCGATGATCGCGGCCAAAGGAGGGCCGATCGATCGTCCCGAGAAATCCTCGATCCTTCGTCCTGCTCGCACCCGCCGGCGCTAAAACGCACCGGCGATTAACCCGTTCCCGTCCGAAGCCTAATTAAGCGGATCACGCCGGCGGAGGTCCGACCATCGATATTCTCGCGCGGCCTCGTTTCCGTCTCGTCGTCGTTCCGAATCGGTCAATTGGAGATCGAGAGCGCATCGAAGAGCACCTTCCTCGCGCGCGTCGCCGATACGTGCGCTTGTTCCTGCGACTATATATATATACGATCTTTCCTTCCGTCTCTTGTCGTTGCGCGAAATCGTGACGCTCGTTTTCTCGCTCGACATCGAGATCTGTTCTTCTCTCTGCTAAATGGACTTTTCGTTGCGAAGCTACGCCGGGAAATGAACTGTTCGACTCGGTACAGGGCCAAATGAAAGAAACCGGAAGTCCTCGAGCGGCTCGCGTCTCGCTGGATCGGCGATCGAGGGACCGACGCGGACCGAGTTCCCGCGAACTATGGACCACCGTCCGTCGCGAGTTTGCTGGAAACAGTTCCGGTTCTGCCGTGTCTGCGGACATCATTCTTAAACGCGTATCACATTGTCGATTTACACGCGCGACGACCACGCGGGTGGAAGCAGAGCGGACGTCGACCAGCGAGAGAGATACCGGGGGCTCCTGATCGAGCGAACGAAAACGTCTGCGGGAACAGAAAAGACGAGAGAACCGCGTCCGATTAAGAAGCGAGCCGATTCGATGGCCAGGATGATCCTCGACCGATCGGCGATCGATCGGTCGGAGCGTCGATTCAGCGGGTGAAAGAAGAGTCACGTCACGAGTCAGATTTAAGAGCAACTGATCTATATTTCCTTAAGTTACAAAATCATTCGGTAGCATCATCTTTCGACGATCCGAAAAAAGGACAACGTTTTTGTCTGTTTCGTCGAATTGTGAATGTGTTGGTGTCTCTCGTGAATTATAATCGTAACGAACCGATATATATCCATTCATACAAATTTCAGTATGCCTCATTTCTCTCATATTCTCTCTCTCTCTCTCTCTCTCACACGTTCTCTTTCTCTCTCTCTCTCTCCCTTCCTCCCAGTAGCTACCGTCAGCTCCCTTGCGCACCTCTTTTTTTTGTATCATTTTCCTCCATTTTCTTCCGTTCTCTCCCACTTTCGTGCCCTCTTATTATCGTTTACCTCGCGCGTGTAAGTTTCTTGATTCTTTATTTTTTTTTTTTTAAATTAGTGCCCTCCGTGTTCGCTTACGTCTACGATGGTTTCCCATTAAAGCTGTAAAACGTTTCTAAAGAGAATTCGTAACAGTCGGACAGATTATTTCGCACGATTTTTGCCCGCGATCTCCTTGAGATCGATCCGCGCACGCCTCGAACCGCCTCCGAACGTGTCCCGAACCGCCGCGAAACCGTCGCGACGACCACACGATCACAAGCTTTTCCCGTCCTTTCGATTCGCCCTACGAGACTCTGCTCGCGAGCAACACTGTCGACCAATCGGAGCTTCGTTCGCGACATCCGCGAGAGAGCTCGAACTACTACGGAGACGCGTAGACGGCGCGCGTTCGCTTGAATCGATCGTTCGCGTTGCTCGCAATCGAAACAATCGGCGAGAAAGAAATTCGCTGGCAGGTTGACACAACCTTCACCGATCGACAGAGAAAGGACAGAAAAAGGGTCCGCGCGACTTTCCGGCAGGTTCCCCGATTCTCTGGCTCCCCTCTTTCCGTTTGTCCGCTCGATGGATGTCCAAGCGTTCGCGGGATACTCGAGGAATACTCGGTCCGGGATCAACGAAAAGCATACATATATATACATATACATACATACATATATATATACATAATATATACATTATATATATATATATATATATATATATATATATATATATATATATATGCATGCATGCATGTATGTATGTATGTATATGTATGTATGTATATATATAGATATACACGTATATAGATTGGACTGTCTCCGATTTTTTCCGACAATAATCTCTTCCTCCTGTTCCTCCTCTCTCGCACACACATATCTGTTCCCCGTTCGTTCAGTGTTTCGTATCCCGGTCGCTTTCGTGAACACTTATACATATCGTACAACGTTTATAATATCGTAATGGTAAAATCGCTGGTATTATAATAGTAATTACGGAATCACCGCGACAACTAGGAGCGTACAGATCCGTGGTTCCTCGTCGGGGATCCCTCACGTTCGATCGCTCGATCGTTTCGCGAGACCCGACGCCGCCGGCCCGCGCCGCGACGATCGAGGAAAATTCCTCGGTCGGTCGGTAGAAAAATGTTTATGAGAAGTGAGATCAAGGGTTGACGGACTCGGCGAAACGTAATCGGACCGCGGATCTCGGTGCAGCCGGGCCGCGGATCTTTTTTTTTTGTTTTTTGATAGTAGTCGCTCGGATAGAACGACGAAAATCGGCGCAAGGATCCGCGGCCCGGCAAATTCCTGTGGAAATTCCTGTGGAAATTCCTGTGGAAATTCCTCTGGAAATTCCTGTGGAAATTCCTCTGGAAATTCCTCTGGACGCGATCGAAGCGAATGAGATGGCTTGGTTCCTCCGCGACGCGATTAGATCTCGCGCGAACCCCAGCGTTTGTCGGCGCCGCGGCGTCGCGACGTCGGGCGTCCCGAGCAACGTCCTCTCCCCAGGCGGTAAAAAACGCGAGTCCCCTTAATATCTTAATACTGTCCGTTGAAGAAACTTTCATTCGATTCCCCCGTAGAAATCCCTCGTCCTTTCAATAGAAAAGGATAAAATGTCTTTTTGGCGACGACCCGCGGATAAACGCGGGAAACGCGGTCTCTACCCAAAGTGTATTCGCGGCGGAACGAGTCTAATATGTAATATACATTAAGTATATAGATTTATCGCGAATTTTGTACCTCGGGGGCGTCGCCGCGCGGCCATGTGGAATGCGCGGAGATCGGCGGTCCTCGTCCATTGTGCTCGGCAGGTCGCGACCGGTTCGAACAATAATCGCGGGATAATCGCGTCGCGCAGCTATCAGGACTTTCGCTCGATCGATCTCGCCGCTCCGAAAACTGGCTTTCGAAGCTGCCTCCCCACCCCCCGAGTCGACCGAATCGGCGTTCGACTCTCGCTCGTTCGACTTTCGGCGACGCGGTGGCCGGTCGGAGTTCGACGTCTCTAGGAAAATGCTCGATGAAGATCAGGCGAAAATAGAGCGGAGGCTTCGTACCCGAGTAATGGACGAGAACCGGAAGTGTGGTTCCGCGCGGGAGCCCCCGTGCCCGGATGGAATGTGTGTTCGATATAAGAGATCATCGAGATTCGGCGAGCGATTCTCGCCGAGAGCTTGTTGGCTCCGCGTCGATCCTCCCGAGCGATCGGCTCGCCGCGCGATCGACGCGGGAATACGCGTGCGATCGACCGAGAAGCGATCGATATCCCGACCATCCGATCGCTGGATCCCCGAAAAAGCTCGTTTACTGGCCACATCCCGAAATGGCACTTGATCGGAAGATCGAGAGGGGCTCGATCTCGCGATCTACATTGAGTATTCTCTTTCTCTCTGCTGCCCCCCACCCTCGCCCAAATCCTCGTAATCGTCGCCCTCGCCTCCGACCTTTCGTCTTTATTTGTTTAAATAATTTATATATCGCGTATCGGTGTGAGCAATTGATTACCGGCAGTCTTTCCATCTCTGGATCGCGTCGACTCGCTGAAAATATCGCATCGGAAGATCCTCCCGCTTCCGGATCTACTGTCGCCCCCACCCCCACCCAAGCCCCACGAGTTAACCAAGCGTCCCCGGCAAAATATAAATTATTTAAAGCGGATCACGAGTCCCGGCGAGCGTACTCGCCAGTTTCCGGGTCCACTGGGGCCACGGTCGAACGTCTCCAGCCGAAAGGAAAGAGTGTCTACGGTCTCTACGGTGTCTATTACTGTGCCTACACTCTGGCTACGGTGGTGTCGCTTCGCGTCTAGCCGTCGGGGAACGAGTTCCTCCCCTCCTCCTCCTCCTCCTCCTCCTCCGTTCCTCGAACAAACCACGAAATGGGAAACGAAACGGATGAAGCCCTGTGCCCTCCCTCCCAACCCTACCCTCCCTGCCCCTCCCTCCCACCCTACGAAGCACCGTGAATTCCTCGATCAACCCCTCTCCCTCTCCCTCAAACCCCCACCCCGGTCTGTTAACCCCTGAAAAATATTTCGATCGCTCTTACACAATATCCGCGCTCGATTTTTCACTGTAATTTGCTCTTCTTCTTCTTCTCCCCTCTCCCCCTCTTTCTCACTCTCACTCTCTCTTGCTATCTCACTCTCTTTCTCTATTTACTCTGCCGCTTGCTCTCGTCCCTTCCACGTTTCCCGAGTGGAATAATTGCAAGTACATCGTCTCGATACTTGTGTGGCATGTGTGCGAGTGTGTGTCTGTGTGTGGTTGGTCGAGTTTTTTGTGACTCGGTGTCGCGTGTGTGTGTGCAGACATACGCTTCTCCTCTCGCTCCTGGATCTAGTACAATTTTATATTAACTTCGCATTCTCTCATTCTCTCTCTTTCTTTCTCGTTGCCTTCCGTTCTCTCTCTCTTCCTTTCTCTCTCTCTCTCTCTCTCTCGAAAATATCCGTCGTCTTCTCTTCTCGTTCACGCGCGTTCCCTTTGTTGTTGTTGTTAAGCTTGTTCTCGCTTGTTAATTTGTTTCTGTGGTGATGGTAGTGGCGGTGGTTGTTGTTGTTCTTGTTTTCTTTTTGTGGTTGTTCGTTTGTTTGTTTGTTTGTTGTTGTTGTTGTTGTTTCATTTTAGTATCACTATAGAGTTATCGTAATTAAATATTTATACACCCATTGACAAACTAGCTACCACGTTTTTTGTCGTTTAAATACAGTTCCATAGATATCAATTAATTTAATTAATTAATAGTTATTATAATAAGTTACGATAATTAATAATTAGAATAATCAAAACATGTACAGAAGATTATAGATTATCTCTTTCTTCCCCTCCGTCCAGTCTCTGTGCCCTCCTGCTTCTCCTTCTCCTCATCCTCCTCATCCTCCTTCTCATCCACCTGCTTTCCCTCCTGCTGCTGCTGCTCTTCCTCCTCCTCCTCCTCCTTCTCCTCCTTCACCTCCTTCTTCTCTCTCACCCACTTTTCCATTTTCTTTTTCTGTCTTTCTTCTCTCTCATCGTACACCCCCACCCACCCCAATATTTCCATTTGCGTCTGCCAACAATTGTTCGCCAGTCTCACCGTTCCACGTCGTTTCTCTCCCCTCGCAAAAGCTCCCCCCTCTGCTACCCTCCTTCTCGCTTGCTCGTCGCCTCCTCTCCCGCGTTCTCCCCTTTTTTTGGTTAATTTTCTTGCAATTCTTTTGTTAAAGAGTAGTATCTATCGTCTCCTCTTTATGTGTCGTTGTCGATTCATCCGTATTAATTTCCTCTTCATTGTCTCGCGTATCTCTTTTTTTTTGTAATTTTCTTCTCTACTTTAGTTATTCCCTAGCTCCTCGTCGCTCTCTTTTGTTACCTCTCTCTCTCTCTCTTTCTCACCGTCGCTCTTTCGCTCGTCCCCATGCTCTCCGCTCCTTTCACACGGATCAGTCTCTCTCGTTCCTGTTTTTATTTCTTTTTTTTCTAGTCTTTGAACACTCGACGCCTCTCGTTCTTTTGTTCGCCGGTTTATCTAGTTAGCTTAGCGTATAAATACTTTTCATCTCCCTCGATCGGCTGACTCTCTCTCTCTCTCGCTGTCTTTCGCTCTCTCTCTTTCTCTCTCTCCCTCGCACTCTCTGCATCTCTTTCGTTAGTTAGGCCTACTGTAAGCTAGAGCCGCTTTCGCCGGTAGACTACGTTCTCCAACGATCTCTCGGCTCGCCCCTTGCTCGTAAAGATTATTGCACCCTTCCTGGATGTCGCGCGCCTCGCCTCTCTCACTCTCTATCTCTCTTTCTCTCTCACCCTTTTCTCGATTCGCAATCTCGCACTCATTCGCTCTCTATATATCTCTCTCTCTATTTCATACACGCGCGCAAGCACCCTACCTTCTCACTCGCTCGCTCTCTCTTTGGTATTGTGCTCGAATCCACCGTGTACAAACGATCTCGAAGACGGTGCACCCTTCGCTCTGCAAGGGCGGCGCGTGTTTCTCCCCATCGAAGAAAACACCCACGTCGATGATATTCTAAGGTTCGCGCCAACCGTCCGGTTGACCCGACTACGCGGACTGTCCAACAATAGGAGAACCGAAGAAGAACCAAAGAAGAACCAACCGCCGAGATTCCCGTCCCACTCGATCGCAGAGCTTCTCCTAGCGTCGCGAGCCTAACCCAATGGCGTCCGATCGGATGTCGTCGATTCGCGCGACGCGATTTCCGCCAGACTGCGGATCTCGAACTGAATATCTAAAGAACCTCAGTGGTCGCATCATTGCAGCCGAGTTTCCTCATCGAATCACCGAATCAGGTGGACTCTCAAAGCCATCATTCATAGTCGAAATCCGCAGTCCGGCTCGCGCAGTTGGGCCTCGTCTCAGCGAGAGCCCAACCGAAACCGAAGGTCTCCGGGTTCCCTGGAAGTTGAGGAGAAAACGGGCAAGAAAACCGAAATGAAAGAGCGTCGATCTTAGCCACGACCTAAATGCATTGTCTAAAGCCTCAGTCTCAGCAGTGTGAGTCGGGTCGGTAGAAATTGGAAGAGGATTCCAATTACCCGTTGCTGGCCGGACTTGCTCGGGCCCCTCCGACAGGGGCCGAGCGAGTCGCCGGCCAGTCGACTGGAATCGTGTGCGTCGTTGGAACATTGTTCGTGGATGCGAAAGACGTCGGTCGTCGACGCGAGATCGACCGAGATCCTTCTCGCGACCGTCCGAATCTACAAACACGGTTCGTTTCTCTCCGACGATCGGAACCACAGCCATTTGTTCCGTTCCCTTCCGGTTTCCAAAAGATTCGACAGCCTCCGGTTCAGATTTTCCTCGTCCTGTCGTCGTCGTCGTCGTTGGACAACGATCGTTGATCGCTACTCCTCTGGGTCTTCCACCGGGATGATCTTCCGGGCAGAAGAGGGTGCGAAACAAAATGGCGGATCGCCATCGACTATCGGATGATCGAGAACGGAGATTTCCGGATGAGAAGCGCGGGTGGAACCGACCGGTCAATGTTTACTATGGTGCGTGAAGCCACGATGGGCAGCGATTGTGCGTTGCGATTGGTCGCCGCTCGGACGTCGCGGCGACGTCGATCGTCCTCGACGAGCAGCTCGGCACCGTCCCGGCGCCGGCTACAACCTTAAAAAGTAGTTTGTGCGCTGCTGTGCGACGAGGTTCGGCGCCGGCGGCGAATCGAGCCGGCTCGTCGGACGGTCCGCGCGTCGACGCATCCTGAATCGTCCGTCTTTGGCCATCCGATCGATGGATCGCCCCGGGAATCGCCGCGCTCTGCGGAACCGTCCGCGCCGATCGCGAAAACACCGCGATCGCGGCGAGACGGCCGAGACGCGTGTTCCCGATCGGATGCGACGTCGTGTCAGAAATGGATCGACGTTGTCGGGAGATCGGTCCGATGCCTCGAGTAATTTAGTCGTCGTTGCGTGAAACTATTCGGTTCTCTGACATTTCGTTCGGTTCTGGGAGGAACACTGCAGTTCGCGCGCGGATGAAGGGAGAACGCGACTGCGTCGGGGAAATGGCGCGTGGTTGGCTGTCCGTGTGGACGCGTGTGTGTACTACGTTTGTTCCGGTGTACCCCTTCGTCGTCGACGACGAACGATCTCGTTACCATGATCGTCATCGTAGCGATACAACTAACAACGATTACACGGACATAAATATGATACGCACAATGGTATATCTAACGCAATAGCCGTACGGTAATATAGCTTTATAATTAAGTAGATTAGCGTGTCCCCCATCGCTTTCCCTCTCCTTCTCTTCCGTTCACACAGACACGTTCTCTCACACTCTCTCTCTCTCTCACTCTCTCTCTTTCTTTCTCATCTCGAGTAATCAACGCCCTCCCCGAGCACGGAAAGAACGGGTCAGGGCGCGCTGGCTTTAATCGCTTTAACCGCTTCAACCGCTTGCCTACTCGCGTTGGATTTGAAATGCTAGACTCCAACCCGCACCTTCTTTCCATCGATTACCGACTTGACATTTCGTTTCATCGTTAACACGTCGAGTGCCACGCGTATTTCTAAGGCAAGTATTATACAGCCAGTGTTTCTTACACGCTGTCCGCCACCGGTGGTGGACGCGGCCTAAACGGAAAGTCTAGTGTCCGACGGCGGACGTGGCGCTCGACGTGTTAAGGGTGCGTTGTAAAGGGTGACTTCCGTGTCCCGCATGGCGTCTATTTCGTGTCTAGAGAATAACAAATTGATTTGCGGGAATTACCGTCGAGTCTAACATAGGCGCCGGGTCTAACATTGGCGCCGAATCGGTGTTCGCAAGCGGATACGCGGATAGGCGGCACGAGTCTCGAGGATGAAGACTTGAGGAACGAACCCTGCCGCTCGAACCGGCACGCGTTGTGCGCTTCTCTTACCTCGAGTCTCGCTCGCTATACTTATATTAATGTTAGGGCAGAAGTTTCTGGATCAAGCGGCCTTTTTGATACTCGACAGGGGAACTCTAAGATTAATTGCACGGACCGATGGCACGCGCCTCGGACAATGCTCGACGAATTCGATCAGGCTATGCTTCCCCTCTCGAGTTAACTTGTCGCGTGATCCACCGAGGGACGACTGGGTTCCCCGGTCGATCGGTGCGTCGAAGTCGGCCAAGATCACTTATCGCAGATAGTACGCTTTATTTTCGCAGCCCATACGGGGCCGCGGCCGCGCGATCGCGTCAACGCGTCGCGCGACGTTTCGAATAACGTGGGCTAACATTGGATTACATTGAGTCAGACAGTGGGAGATGAAAAGCTCATCGTCGGATTCGTGTTCGAGGGGTGTGGAGAACGATCTCGGATAACGGGGGTGGTTTTTTCATGGCGGTGGCGGTGGTGGTGAAGTTGGTGAGAACAGAAACAAGTAATCGAAATAAAACGAACGACGTATCTTGAACCAAACACAAATCAGTTTAATCCTTAAATAAAACATAATTTCTGTTATGTTATATAATAATTAAATAAATAAATAAATAATCGGTAGCAGTAGTAGTAAGTAATAAGTAAGTAGTAATAAGTAAGTAGTAAGTAAGTAGTAAGTAGTAAGCAGTAGTGGTGGTGGTAGTTATAGTAAGTAAAGTTATAGCGGGTGGTAAGAAAATAGCGGATGGTTAGAAAAAAGTGAATCGAAGTGATTGATGCTCGGAGACCATCTCGGTATCATCGTTTCTTTTCTTTTTTTTTCCTTAATCGTTTGTCTCTCCTTCTCGTTTCTTAGCTCCGGTCTGTGGTTCGTCGACGTGGTCGCACGAAAGTAAGTAGCAGCGAAGGTGTTTTAAGGTTACACGTAGCTTACTTGGACAAGAGACACCAAAAGTATATGCGATCGTAATTATTAGCAATGATAATAGTCGCAATAATAATCATAATAATCATAATAATAATAATAATAGTAATAATAATAATAATGATAATGACAATGATGATAATAATAATGCCGATGACGATGGTAATAATAATAATAATAATAATAACCAGAATCATAATAATAATAATAATCATAATAAGTGTAATATACGTGATAATAACTATGAGAAGGATTAATCATTTATAATAGCGAATGTAAACTATACGTGTCGTAAGAGCTTCACCCCAATACTCGGGGTTGCACTTGTCTTACACACGGTTCAACCCCGTCCCACGAGCATCGTTCCATCCTATCCAAGCCCGTTCGCGTTCCCAATCTTTTACCGCCCGGCCCCACAATACCAACCCTGTCTCACCAGACATAATCGGACAAATGTGGCATCGAGCACCGCGGTATCAGCAATTTGTTCATCTCTATTTCGTCGTACACCGTGAGATGTCGCGAGCCCGTGGTCCAAAGATCGGATCAGAAATTCGAGTCTTCGAAAGCAAGCTCGCGACAAACAACCGGCGCCCGCTTCTTTTTTCGTTCGATCGAAATATCCCGGAAGCGATGGACAGGAGGTCGGCATCAGCTTGTTATTTACGCTCGTCGATGCTCGTGGAGACGTCCGGACGTTGACACCCGACGTTGTCGAGCTGTCGCGCGGTACAGGGTACACTTTGTGTATGTATATATATATAGGTATATATAATTTGCACTAATCATCGAGATCCTCATCGACCCGGCGTCGGGACTCGCCTGTCCCCTCCCGGCTCGTCTCCTCTCTGCTCGAACGGCTGGCCCAATGGTTGACCGAACGGTTAACCGAACGGCTGGCCGAATGGTTGACCGTTCGCCTAAGAGGAGACGGACAATGGGACGGGCAAGGACGCGGCCGCGACGCTCGCGGGCTTCGAATAAATAAGATAAGATAAAATCAAATGAAATAAAGTAAAGTAAAATAAAATCTTAGCGGATAGCATCCTACTGCTCGAGGACCTTGTGATTGAAAAGTGGGGGTGTCGGCTGGCCAAGCGGTACGACGCCGTCTCCCCGTTTCACAAACGACCGAACGCGTCGAAGCTAAGGTGCCCGCGCGGTGTTCGCCACCCCCGTCCTCCCCTCGCCCCACCTCCCCCCTTTCCCCAGGACTAGACACAAAAATGTATACATAAATAGGACAACATATACACGCTACGCTTTCGTCTCTCACGTAAACACTAAATCTATGAACCTAAGAAACTCGTCGCATCCGCCTCTCCCCTGCTTTACTTACGATTAAGTACTTACATACCGAGCCGGCTCGCGCGCCTACCATCCGAATTACGTTCGTTCCGCGACACGTTCGCCAGCCGAACGATCGATTTCATTCCCGAAGTTCGCTCGCGATTCGAAGTAGAGTCGAAGAACCGCGACTGACGCGCCGCGTCGCGTTCGGAAAATCGTTTGGAAAATCGCCGTCCACCCGCCATGTCAGGGGACGCGAGCAGAATAAATAGAAAGACGGAACTTTGTTCTCTAGATTCGGGAATCTAGGACTTTCCGGGGTTTCCCGCGAGCCGACTCGCTTACCTAACATACCGCCGAAACCGCGGCCTCTACTGTCGGATTCGAGCCTCGCGATGCTTGCTACGAACTCGCGGTTTCGGCAGCGCTACGTGCCATGACTGCCGTTCCATGTAGACTAGACGCGTGTGCCGCGATGGACGACGGGATCATCCGGTCGGATGGACCGTCACCCGCGTCTCTATCACATAACTCCGTGGTGGTGCACCGTCTCGAGCTGTTCGCCGACGAGCGCGCATCCTCTGCCGACGAACGCGCGTGTCGCTTTTAGTGTACGTTGACTGACCTCGCGTCCAGTCGGAAAAAACAAAAAGGAGAATGGAAAAATAAAAGAAAAAAATGGATGAACAAAAAAAAGAAAAAAATAAACTGGCACACCGGTGCGCTGGAAGGCCCGTGTCCGAATCTTGCCGAGTCGTCGATCTTCGGGTCGCGTTCGGGTCGCGTTCGCGACCGGAAGCTTTCGCGACAGGATCTCGCGAACGTTCGCGACGATTTACGTCGACGGTCTTTCGTCGCGTCGAACGGGAAAACGAAAAAGAAAATAAACGAAAAACAAAGAGTGATAAATGATAAACCGTAAAACGAGGTGGTTAGATCCGCGTGACTCCAGACGGGGACACCGCGACCGTGTCGTTTCATCGAGAGAAATGCGCGCGCACGAGAGCCTTGACTTGACTAGCAGAACCGCGACGTGATCCCTCAGGGTCCCGGTGTTCGGCTCGTCGTCGTCGACGGGCTGCGAGATCACATACCTCCGTTATGCACATTAGCCCTTAAACTTAGTCGCCTTAAATAGGGTACAATATCTATATATACACACATATCTATATCTATATATATATTCGTATATAAACGTGTATACATACACATACACGTATCTATATACATATATAAATGTATATAAATGTGTATATATATATACATATCGTAATAATATATATATATATATCTATATATATTACTTCGTCTGTTCGGTTCTCGTCGGCGACGGCCGACGACCACCTTAATTCGTCTACGTCGAAAATTGAAGACTTAAGTACGTTAACGTCACATCGGGGTCCGAAAATTCGGCGGATTCGGTCTCCCCGTCTCACCTTCGGTTTCGTTCTATGTCCGCGCGAGAGAGAGAGCAACCCGCGCGGAAGCTCCTGAGAAAAGCTCGTTTCGAGATCCGTCGACGGGTTGCTCGTTGTGGTCCGCGTCTCCACTGGACACGCTTCTACCGCCCGAATGCATCGAGAGAACAAGATGATTGGCCGGTAAAACTGACCAGTGGACAGTCAGCTTCAGCCCTGACCAGTCCCCTCCCACCATCCCGTGCATCCTTCGACCAGATCGATCATCCCCGATTATACACCTCCCTTCCTCCCCCGTCCTTCCACTCGCTCCTGAATTCCTCTCATCCTCCGACCTACGCAAACACAACACGCACGCAGCACGCATACACACGCAGCACACATACACACACGCACCGTGCGGTACTTCGCGTGTCTCTCTGTCCTCTCCCCTTCTCATTTCTCTCTCTCTCTCGCATTCTCTCTTTCTCCCTCTCTCTCTCTCTCTCCCTTTCTCTCTGTCTCTCTCTCATCGAGGCCAATCGATCGCGAAAACGCTGGGCGTCTTCGCTGTTGGCAGCCTTTGTCTTTTTGAATTTTCGAATTTTTCAATACAGCAGTCTCGGGGGTATCCGGTGCTCGCAACGGCTCGTTTCCTCTCTCTCTCCTCTCTCTTTTCAAGCGAAACAGATCGAGCAAACGCTGGTCGGTTTCTAATGCGCTGGCTTTCCTAGACTGGTTCTACAATCTTTGGCGAACGCGGTTGCGAAGACCCGAGAACCCGAGTGCTCTTCGGCTTTTTCTGGCTCCGTATACCACCCCCTCCTCTCTCTTTCTCTCTCTCTCTCTCTCTCTCTCTCTCTCTCTTTCTGGCTCTCAATGGCTCTCCTTCCGCGGATCGATCGGTTACGTTTACTTCAGGACTTCTGTTCGGCGTGGTTCCCGAGCGCGGCGACGCGCGTCGGTTCGATCGCGAGGCAAAGAACCGGAAGCAGGTCGCGTGCCCAAAGATCCTATCTCCCTTCTTCCACCCCCCTCCCCCTTCTTCCTCCCTCTCCCTCGCCCACGAGGTTTTTCCCCGCGCAGTTTCATCGATTTCACGGGCTGTGTGCGCACCGTGTGGCCCTCACCACCGGGTACATATACATAAATCATCGATATGTATGTACAAAAAGAGAGAGAGAGCGAGAGAGAGCGAGGAAGAGAGGGCGGGAGAGGAAGCGAGACAGCCATTGGTCACGCGAGCCTGCCGGTTTGTCCTCTTCGGGTTTCTCGGGCGTTTTACGAAGGACGGGAGGAAATTAGAAAGAGAGAGCGAGAGAGAGAAAGATAGAAATAGAGAGAGTCAGAGAGAAGGAGAGGGAGCGTAACTAAAATTGAACAATTGCTCCTCCTTCCCCGGAATCGAGACAGTCATCGGACTCGGCTCACGACCTACCTCTTCCATCATCCATCCTCTTCTCTGCACGCCCTTCTTCTGATCGTTCAGCACACACGCACGCGCACGCTATTATTTTTCTCTTTTTTCTTTTTGGTATATCTCAGCCTCACACGCTACCGCGCATTCACGCACTCCCTGTAATCTTTGGTTTAAGCTGCCCGCCGCCGGACATTCGCCAGCCGAGAAGAAGAGGACGACCGTCGACTCCGACGGACCGGTTCCGTGGGATCGACTCGTGAAATCGGCTCGTGAAATCGGTTCATGAAATCGGCTCGTGAAATCGGCTTGCAGACCGACCGGAGAGGACGCCGGCTCGAGGGCCGTGCCTCTAGTCGGAGTGAAGCGGGTCGGCGTTGTGGTTCTCGCGGTCCAGTTTGTTCCGACGCAGGCTCTTCGGGCTGTTGGGGGCGGAGGAGTTGGCGATGGTGTTCGCGGAGCTCGCGAGGTTCCTCGCGACCCGCCTGTAGTCGGCGAGGAAGCGGCCGATCACGCGGTACTGGTTCAGCGGCCGGAGGTGGTAGTAATGGTTCATCTTCTTCTGGCAAGCGTACGCGTACGACTTCGGCACGCTGACGGCCGCTGCGGCGGTCGCGACGGTGCTCGCCCCCTTGCCCGTATTGGTCGCGGCGATCACTGTGCCGTCGCTCGTTCCCGACGACTGCCGGTGTTCTCGATCCTCCTCTTTTCCTGATTGTTGTTTCGGTTGGTGGTGGTTGTGTTGCGGTTTTTGTTGTTGTTGTTGTTGGTTGTGGTGGTGGTGGTGGTGCTGTTGATCCGGTTGTTGCTTCGGTGGTATCGGTTTGATGGGTTGCTGCTGTTCCATGTCCTACGCCGCCTTGCTCTTGTTCGTCTTGAAGCTGACCTGGAGCACCCGGTTACCGAGCGTGTAACCGTTCAGGCTCTGGATCGCCACCACCGCCTCGTCGTAGTTGGTCATCGTCACGAAACCGAAACCCTTGCACTTGTTCGTCTGCAGGTCCCGGATCACTTTGACCGATTGGACGGCGCCGAACGGACCGAACAACTGCCACAGCACGTTCTCCTCGGTCTCCGGGGCTAGGTTGTACACGAAGATGCACCAGCCGGAACCGTTCATCGCGTTCCCAGGTAGCATCGAGTTCGCCAGGAGATCACCTGCCAGCGGGCTGTACCTGCAACAGCCCAAGCGATCCGTGAAAACGCTCGCTAGCCGAGGCCTCGCTCCGCGGGCCTGGTTCAGACCTCATGGGGCCTGACAAGGGCATAGTTCAGCCTACTGAATCTGAATCCAGCCTAGTGGGTCCGATCGACGGGGACGGCTCTTTTAATCGCTAACTTCAACCCTTTGCACTCTATTTCAATTTTCTCGGAGCTTCTGATCTACAGTATTTCAATTTTACGCGATTTGTTTCGAGATTTGGATATTTCTGTCGACATTTGAAACATTAAGTCATAAATAACTCCTGTATTTTTATCAGATGCTAAGTTTGTTTATTCTTTTCGCTCTCTTTATTTGTGTTTAATGAAAGCAGAAACTCGTTTGTCCCAATGATAGAATTAAACAGCGTGAACATTCTTTTGATCAGCTCATTCGGCGCCGTCCGGTTGCCTTTAGAGTGCAAAGGGTTGAAATCGCGCGACATCGTCGAGGAAACTCCCCGTCGATCATCACCGACGTCGTTGCAATATCTCCTCGAGTAAAGCAATGCCCTAATCGCATATCAAAGCGACCGACCAACGCGCAAAGAAACACACGGAACGCATCTAGCGATCGCGTCCAAATGGACGATACGCGACGATCACAAATAATTCCGTGTTTCTTTATCGTTTATCAGCCGACCGGATCTCCAATACAGATCCGGATCGTCCGAGAGACATTGCAACAGCATCGAGCAAGTATTATCAACGTTCACAGACAAGCATGGCGGAAGAATCTGTCAACTGTAACGTCCGGACTCCGCCGAGCTGCTTCTCGCGACCACGGCCGACTACTTTCTCGCCAGAAACGGAACGTTTCTGAGTATGGAAGGACGTCGAGAGAATTTTGGTGGTTTATTGGTCGCTTTTCGAAGCAATATAATAATTTTTTAGCAATATAATAACTTTTAGCAGCTCGGCGGAGCGATCGGACTCGCCGCGCGTCTGTCGTACCGCGGCTGGCTGCATCTACTTAACGATGAAACAAACTAAAACGCTACTGCCTCGTTCTGACGGACACCAGAAAGAAATAATAGAAACCAAGAAATCGGAAGGAAAAGAACAGAAGCAAAGGAAAAGGCTGGCCCGCCGGCGTCTGCGAGTCCCCGAAGAAGAAGCTGAACGGAACCTGCCGCGGTTCGAGCAACAACGGCGCGCCGGCGGGGTTCGAGACGGATGAAAGAATGAAAGAATGGCAGAATGGCAGAATGACAGAATGAAAGAATGCGAGAATGAAAGAGAACGCAACCGGAGTCGCATGCGCTGGCTCGTTATAATCGGCATGCAATGATGACGATGATGATGATCGTCGCCGCGGCGTATTTACAGATCGTTAAAAAATGTATCTACGTACCTACTTGACGTCACAAGCCGCGTTAAAACAGGGCACATTTCAGTAAGTGTTCAGTACAGTGTCGGTGGGGGTGGTGGGGTGGGAGGACCAGGGGGTTCGTTGCCGGTGTAATTACGCGCGGTCTCCGGACGACGCGGGAACCCGCGCGGACGTGATCGCGATGCAATCGAGATCGCGGCTGTGCGCTGCATGGATCGCGGATTTCGACTCGGCTCGCGTCGGGAATCGTCGGCCGCTGTTTCGTTTGCATCGTGATTACGGCCGCGCGTTGTAAGACAAACGCATTGTTCTCGTTTCTGACGCGTTTTTCGCGCGTCGGACGTTGCCGTTGTTTCAGCACTCAACCCCTAACACGAAAGTCTCCTCTCCGTGTTACTTTTGGTCCGCCATTGATTACTCTCGCTCTCTCTTACTCTCTCTCTCTCCCTCTATCTCCCTCTCTCTCTCTCTCTCCCTATTTCTCTTTCTCTCTGCCTCTACTTTTTTCTCCCGAGAATATGTCTCGATGGACGACCGATGAGAGTTCTCGCAATTGCTGCGATTCAAGAAGAGAATGGGGGAGACTCGTTGTTACGGAAAGGCCACTGTGTCGCGTTAGGGGTGCACTTTTGCTCTTCTACCGTTTTATACCGTTCTATTTCGTGATCGATACTGCTACCAGTTTCCGAGTTGAAACGTTACTATACTTGCGAAACTGGGCAAAAGCGACTTTTGAGGAACCTCCAGGTCCGAAGTGAGAGATTGCGGAAGTTCTTAACCCTTCACCGGACTGATAATTACTCTCGGTTATTGTCTTAGCAAATATCGCGTATTTCCAAATTAGCGTGATTTTTAGGATGGAACATCTTAGACTCGATGAGAAAGTAATTACAGTAATTACAATAAAATTTTATTAAGGATCAGTTGTTTATTCGTTCGTGGAATAAATGGTTTTTGATATGCTTATAGAGAAACGTTTGCCCAGCTTCTACGGCAAGTGTAATAGTAATCGTTCGGTTCGTAAACGAGGGGAACGGACGTGACGGTGCATTCTTTCAGAACTGCATTCGGGTGCGATTGTCTCTTGTAGTACATGTGCACCAACGACAAGTGTACTCTCTATGGCTCGGCAAAGTTCACGTGATTGCTCTGTTGCGAGAGATCGTGCACCTAGGACAGCTCTCTCGGCACTATACTAAACGACGGCTGGTGGTGATTATGTGGGCGACGCAACAGTGAGAGACACAGGCTGCTCTACATGTAGTTGTATATAACGGTTATGTATGAAACAGTTGTGTATAACAGTTATGTACAACGATGATATGGTATAATAGTTATGTGCAACAATAATATGGTATAATTGTTGTATACAACAATGATAATAGTTATATATAGCAATTATATATTATAATAGTTATATATAACACTTATATAGTATAATAGTTATATATAACACGTATATATTATAATAGTTGTATATAACAATTATATAGTATAATAGTTATATATAACAATTATATAGTATAATAGTTATATATAACACTTATATAATATAATAGTTATATATAACACTTACATAGTATAATAGTTATATATAACAATTATATAGTATAATAGTTATATATATCACTTATATAGTATAATAGTTATATATAATATTTATATGTAACAGTTGTATATAACAGTTATAATATCTATATGTAACAGTTATATTACACAACAATATTTATATATAACAGTTATCATTGATGCGGGCCATCGATTGTGAATCGCGTACCGATCACTTCTGTACAGAGTGCTTCGCTTCTATTTCACGTCCACGATACCGATAATATTCATCGTATAATTATTATTGCAAAACAAACAGATCATCGTCCAAGCCACATTCGCAAATTCTTTCGTAATTTTTTCCTGATTTCTTCGCGAATAAAAATCCTAGTCTAAGTCTACCAATTCTTTGAATAATAATTTCCACTTCTTTGTAACACACACAACAAAGCATTTTTCCATTAAATTCGCCAAATCAATAAATTAATACAAATTATTCCTCGCTTTTACTTCAGTTTTTCGGGCGACAAGGTGTAACTCGAAGAATCTACGAACAGTGGACAGAGAAATCGTAGCACCCTGTACATCATCGGGTGCGAACAGGTGTAAAGCTGATCGTGCGTCTTCCCTTCCTCTCGATTCGAAGATCGACGGAGATCGACGGGGACCGACGGAAATCGTGGAGCGGATCGTCGCGGGTGCACGGTCTCCGAATCGCGCGCGACCGGTTTAGAGACAGATGGAAACGAAAATAGATAGAGAAAAATAGAGACAGACACAGAGAAAGAGCGAAGAACCAAACGATGAAACTGTAAGAAACAGAAAAGGTAGTAGAAGAAGAAGAAGAAGAAGAAGAAGAAGTGAAGTTGAAGAAAATCAAATGCGATCTGAAGGAGTACGAAGAGAAGGATCCGATTCGAGAGCGTCGATTGGAAACGTCGACGCTCGACGTGGACGTTGCCTCGCAGACGAGAATCGGTTCGATTTTCCCGGCTCGCTCGGCCGGAAAATCGCTCGAGATCCGTCTGCAGTCCGATGGTTTTGTTCGATCGAATCGCAGATTCTGGAGAATCGAGTCGCGGATTTCGGAGGATCGAATCGCGCGAAGTTCGGAGGATCGAATCATGAAATTCAGTGGGTCGAATTGCGAAGTTCAGAGGATAGTATCGCGACATTTAGAGGATTGAATCGCAAAGCTTAGAGGATTGAATCGCAAAGCTTAGAGGATCTAAT
>CM052160.1:15932226-16017157 GCA_028455555.1 Augochlorella aurata | reverse complement strand
GGAAAATCAATCTCGGCTTGCCAGCTTCAGCCTGGATTCGCGGACCTCGGGCATGGAAGCCAGGAGGACTGGCGGCGGAGGGTACAACGAACCCGGCGGAGGCCGCGAGACACGGTTAGTCGAAATCGTGGAAAAGAAGAAACGGCCGTGGGGTCGAGGGGTCGTAGGTGCTCGAGGCGTTATCGATTCAACAATGCCAAGGAAACCGAGGGCGGAAGTGCCGGCCGGCCTGTGTCACCGGTGGTCCGCCAAGTTGCGGCACTAGTTGTGGACCAGTTCGGGACAAGTCGGTCCTCCGTCCCGCTCTCGATATGTCCGACGCCGAGGAGACTGGTACGTACATGCCCGATCCGTCTTTGAGAGTTCGTAACAAGCTTCGGAAAGCCGGGGGCTGGTCTTCGTGACTGGAACGCGAGCAGGTTAACACGTACCACCGGCGTGTTCGCGCGCATTATCACCGGCCTACACGTATCCGCACACGTATATCCACCTCTGCGCACACACCTGGACACACGTGCACGCCCGACAGACACACACGTGCACATCGGACCGAGTGTATCTCGACGTCGCTTCCGATGGATCTCCAGTGATCCGTCAAGTCGATCGACGAGTCACGCGAGGATCAACGCGCAGAGCCAGATCGCGCTCTGCACACCCTGACATTTGGCCCAAGGTGGTGTTCGCAGCGAGGTCCGACCTAGCCAGCACGACATATCGCCGTGAATTCCTGCGAATCGCTACCCGAAATCGTTCTTCGTTACCTCCTGCTCTCGTGCAACCTCCCACGAACACCTAATTTCCGCCGAGATCAACGTTCTCTCGTCGTTATTAAGTCCAATTCGAACGCCGGAGGTATTTCGGTTCGACTCGGGAAACGACGCTTCGCACGACAACCTAATAAATCTATTAGGCTAGTCGGCGATTCCGAACGATACTCGACCGATCCCCTAATTCGTCTACCGTTGGAGTTATCGAAAGCTACCACCGAGTTCGCTGCTCGAACGGTAAGCGAGACGCTTCCGTAGAAATTTTCTCGATGCACTGATTTCGGTTGGAAGTCGATAAAAATTCGTCGATATGTGTATCGTACGAGGGCATCGAATCCAATCGCTTCAATCGCTCGATACTTCTCGTGTCGAGCAACAATTCTGGCATCAGACCAACCAGCTTTACGTTGCCGTTCCACGTTTTCCATTCGCATTTTATTGCAAGCATTTCGCAAATTCTTCGTTTCGAGGTAACAACAATTTCGTTCGCGCTGAAATGACTACGATCTTGATTAAATTATCGGCGTCCTATTGGTGTGTTTCGAACGGTTACCGGGAACGCGGTAGAAATTGAATGGGGACGGAAATAATGGCCGAAATTGGTCCAAGAAATAATTCAAAACGGAAAGAAACTTTAATTCTCTTTTATAAAAGCGACGTTAGGTTTATTATACTGTTAAATGTTACTTGTTTCTAAATTTATTTAATTTTCTGTAAGTGTCCTAATATTTTCACAGGGAGGTGTACATATTGACCGAAAAAATTATGCAATTTGAAACGCTACTAATACTAAGCATTAGCGATCGGTCGTCTACAGATTTTTATACAAAATAAAAATTGTCTTGATTACTTGCAAGATACAGAAACTACATAGACGTCTGTTTCCTGCTTCGTTAATTATAATAATTTCATCGTGAATGCAATGATATTTTCAAATTGTTTCAACGATCAGAAAGCGACAACGTCTTGGAAGTGAAATCATGCGATTTATGGCATTTATTCTTCTCTGCAGCGACGGAGTTATCTCTCGAATCATCCCTTAGCCTAACGACCGAAGTTATCGTATCAGTGTCTTCTCGGGTAGGTCGATAACCGTCTACGATTCAGCACGAGTTTAGCGGCGCGTATTATTGTCGGACCTGTTCTTCGTCTTCCGCTTCGCGACGATTGTCCCCGTCTCTCCTAACCGGCCTCTTTGTTCCACTTTTAATTGCTGTTGGGTCCCGATCCCCCTCGAACCGTCCCGTATTTGTCGAGAATTTTCCGAGAATCTCTTACACGACACGCAACCGTCCCGGACCTCCGAAACGTAATCGCAACCGTACGACACACATTCACCCGGCTGAATCGCGACGAAACTCTCCCCAAAGGGGTGAGTGGTTCTTGTCCCGGACTAGGTGTTACCACTGTGAAAGTCACTCGTGCCCTTTCACCCGTGAAACGAGGGTAATAAGCGTCGAAAATTTGGTCACTTACAACCCGAGAGCGGCCTGCGGGTACAGTCGACTTCGAAACGCGGGGATGACAAGGGAGGAGGATTCGCACGGATCTGGGAATGTCGCGGAAAATCCTATCAGAGAGTTTTCGAAAAATTGAGAATATTCAAGAGAGAATTTTCGAAAAATTGAGAACTTTGTGTGGGTTACGGATCAGGTGTCGATCTACCGTCGCCATTGAAGGAGAATCGAGTCACTGTCGGTCAGTAGCATTGACTATAGCCGCAAAGTTCACGGGGCTGGTTTTACCCTCCGTGTCGGTGAATGATTGATAACGAAGCAGCGGTGTCGTCTCTGTAAACTGGTGTAAGCACTACGGTCGTTCGCAGCGCAACTATTCCCGTTTCTTAGTTCGTTCCTCCGCCGATAATGAACGTGGAACTACCGCCTATCGGATTGCGTCATTTATGATAACGCGACGCACGATGCATGACGCGCGACACACGCTATTTCCGATGGAAATAGGCACGCCGTGTTGTCTGGATTTAGCACCGACCAACGTCGACGCTATGTATCTTTCAAAGGGAGAGAGAGAACGCCGGGGTACACGTGACGGGCCGCCGGTTCATGGCGAATGGCGACGTGTCATTACCTTCGAATGTTCGCTAGAACTGTTAAGGAGTGTAGGAAACCTTCGGAGACTGTCGACGAACTGCGAGGAACCCGGAGGTTCTAACCTTGTCGATTAACCTTGACAGCGAAAGCTCCGGGGAGCTGGGAGACGCTCGGAAGACGATTATAACTCGGTGGTTGATGCGACTTAATAGTTATTAATAATAAATTATATATTCGATGAATATTTGTTCAGTAATCTGATCCGTACGAATTGTAACAGTGGATGCAAAAAGGAGACTAATGAATATTATATTCAATAAACTTATTTTTAGTAAATTTATCGATACAAATTAATTATGAAGGAAGAAGTGTCCAAGCAATCTGAACATTGTCAGTTAAAGTGGCAAAAGGAAGAATGTTTTAACACAGATATATTTGAAAAGATTCTGAAAACTGTAGTAGCATATTTCCTGGTTATTCGACGCCATGTTTAAATAAAAATTCAATAATTTGTGATTGAATTCGATTAACACTAAATCTACCACAGCCAAATGACCGGTTCCTCATTCTAAAATTATAAAAGTTGTAAGGCTATTTTCATGAGAAAAGATTGAATAAATTACATTACTGGAGCAACTACTAAAACTGTACAAAATCTAAATAAATGGTATTTTGTCGCCTTCATCAGGCATTGCGTCAATTTTACCGTTCGATAAGTTCAGTGTTAAATGAAAAAATGAACAAGGTATAAACTAATTAACCCGTATCATTGAATCTCAGAGGGTGTGCGGATTAATCCATCCATCGTTTCACGAGATCTATATGCGCGGATGCGTCGAGAGAACTTCTGAAAACCGGTGGAACAGCCGGTGCACCGGCGAACTTTTTCGTTCGGACGGTTTCGTGACCAGAAGCAACAGCTTCGAAAGCGGCCGTGGCACGTTCCGTTCCCACGTGATCGCTCGGAGATTAGAAACGTAGGAAGACCTAGATACGCGTTCGGATGCGCCGCCCCCCTCTCCTAATGGACCTCTTTAATTCCGATTTCGATTTCGACTCGGATACCGGTCTCGCGATTTTCAGGCGCATTACGTGACCGCGGAACGGAATCTCGGTGCCGCTTTGATAGCGGGACGAGCTGTCGAGCGGCCACGAAGAGATCTCTGACGCGTGGCAGCCACGCGAATATCCCCGGCAACCCGATTCCCTGACTCGGCCGGATAGAACCGCGCGAAATCACGAACACGGCCGCCGAGAGATTCCTCGCACGAGAACCGACACGAGAATTAACCCTAACGTGCTGATCCAACGGCACGAGCGGTCGTTTCGGAGTTATCCGCGTAGGTGGAAGCGAAGCACACCCGGGATAGACCCTCGGCTAGGCCTAGCGAGGAGTCAGTCGATTCGCGGGTCTTCTGCTCGGTGGATCAGCGATCCCAGCCCTCCGAGGATGGCTCTCGGGGAGGGCCGAGACCCTCTCGAGCACACCAGCCTCTACCAAAGAGCCGGTTCGCTCGTTCTCTATTTCATCGTTGCTAATTCATCGAACGGGAGATCGAGACACGCGATTCGATTTTATTAGAATTTCCATTAAACGTTTCTCGATGATCTCTGTTTGCGATAGCGAATTCGTCCCTGTGAAGGCATTCGAGGAACTCGAGAAAGACCTTCAGCTCTGAACTATTGTTGCAGACAGCGAGGACAGCGACACGGAGGGCGGCCTGGGCAACGTGAACAAGATGATCATGCGACCGCCCGGCCACAGCGGCAAGGCGAAGAAGGGCCACATTTGCTTCGACGCCTCTTTCGAGACCGGAAACCTGGGCAGGGTCGACCTGATCTCCGAGTTCGAGTATGATCTGTTCATCAGACCGGACACCTGCAACCCTCGTCTGAGGCTGTGGTTCAACTTCACCGTGGACAACGTCAAAGCGGAGCAACGCGTTGTCTTCAACATCGTTAATATCTCAAAGAGTGCGAACCTCTTTCGGAACGGCATGACGCCGTTGGTCAAGAGCAGCACGAGGTCCAAATGGCAGAGGATACCGAGAGACCAAGTAAGCGAATTCGAAATCGTACCTTGCCTCTGGCGACTGAGAAAATGGGATCGATTGATAGGATGGATCGGACTAGTCGATTCAACTCGTCATTCTTTTATTAAAAATATTAAGGCATTATTTGTGGATCTTATTAATCTTAATAAGAATCTTATTAAGATCAGATCACGTGTCCCCCAAAACCATTCAAATTTCTAGATCGATTTAAATGGATCGACGACACTGTTTAAATGAAAATTCAGAAATAAACAATGGGTTCCCTCCTGGTCCCCGATAATATCCCTGATCCCTAACTCGCTAAACTACCTGGCCACATCTTCGGCACGCAGGTGTTCTACTACAAGTCGGCGCAGCACCAAAACCACTACGTGCTCAGCTTCGCGTTCTCCTTCGACCGCGAGGAGGACGTCTACCAGTTCGCGCTGACCTACCCGTACTCCTACAACCGGTACCTGGCGCACCTGGACAATCTCTGCACCAGGATCGCGTGCGCCAAGCGGGAGACACTGGCCACGTCCATACAGAAACGGAAGATCGAGTTGATAACAATAGCTTCCAACCTGGAGGACGCGCAGCAGGAGCGCTCCAGGAAGGTGGTGGTGATCCTGGCGAGGGTGCACCCGGGCGAATCGCCCTCATCTTTCGTCTGCCAGGGTCTGATGGACTTTCTAGTCAGCTGCCACCCGATCGCTCAGGTCCTCAGAAACTACGTCGTCTTCAAGATAGTGCCGATGATGAACCCTGACGGGGTATACCTCGGTAATTACAGGTGAGCGTCTACACGCGTGTACAGGGTGATTCGCAGAAGCATACTCTTCGTACGATCTGCTCCTTTTCGAATATCGTTAACTGAGATATTACTTTGCAACGGCTTCGGCGAGTCATCCTGTGTATACAGGGTGTCCCAAAAGTCACTCGCAATCGGGAGGCGATTTCAAGTAACATTCTCCTCGGCGAAAATTCAATCCGCGTTTACGAGTTATCAACGATGCCTCGGAAGATGATTTTTGTAAACGAAAAAGTTGCTTCAAATAACCTCGGGAAGCTCTCTCATTTGCACGAGAGAAATCGATCGGTTTCGAAGGTCCACAGCCCTGGGAGCAGATCTGAATCGAGCGTGGAACAAGATATCCGACTGGCTGCACCCCGCACTGGTGGCCATCAAGCCCATGCTGAAGAACCTCGACAAGAACCCTCGCACGCCGTTGGACTGCGTGTTGGACCTGCACGCCCACACGAACGCCACGGGACTGTTCATCTACGGGAACACCTACGACGACGTGTACAGGTAACTCCGATCCGGTTCTACGGATCCCTGTTACGCGGCTCGCGCGTCGACCAGCGATTGTCGGGAAATACTGCGCTATCTAACCGACGGCTGCCAGCCTCTCAGGTACGAGAGGCACATCGTTCTACCGAAGTTGCTGGCGCAGCACGCGCAGGACTACGAGATCGGGAACACGATGTACAACCAGGACTCGCACAAGTCCGGCACCGCGAGGCGCTATCTCTGCTCGATTCTGAAGGAGCACGTCAACTGCTACAGCATCGAGGTGTCCATGTACGGTTACAACAGGAAGACCACGTCCGGTATACTACCGTACACGGAGGAGGGCTGTATCCTTTTGATTATGTCTTATCCCCCCTTTCGATCCGTTTCGAAGCTAGACGAGTCTTCACTGGAATATCGTATCGCAGATTACAGAATTGGTCGCAATCTGGCCCGTGTCTTCCTAGACTACTACAAACTGGTGGGCCTGATTCCGGCCGGCCTTCCCGATCAACCCTCCGCGAAGAAGTCGCGACAATCCAGACCGAGGTATCGAGTTCCCAGAGAGCCCAGGCCGAGGACCTCCAGGACACCCGCGCCTGTGCACCTCGCCAGCATCCACGAGTAAATAAGAATGTTTTTATGATCACCTCAGAGCATAGGCGTGTCATTTCTTGTACGATAGTTAGCTACGAAAATTGTGCTCCCTCCCGACGCACCCTCGTTAGATGTTACTATTGCCCAGTTTATTTTAGGCCATTAATTTTTCCTAGGGTTTTCCTAGTATTTTCCGCAGACCAGGGTTTTCTTATCGCTTTCATCAGTCTTATAGAAATCGAAATTCACGCGTGCCGATATATTCACCTATATTTGAAGGTAATTTTACCAGTTTTTAGATTTCATTATAATTTTCCAGATTCTTCTACACCGAGGTGAATAACCGGTATCATTTTCTCATATTATATTCGCTGGCCTTATAATATGTCTTACAAAAGCCTGGTTATTTAATAAGAACCTAAAGACTCGTTTCTTCAATCTTGAACATTAAACCTACTAGTAATGGCGACTGGTGTGCCTTGACTCGTCGGAGTGAATTAAAACTTTGCAAAGTTTTAATTATAAAACCTGCTCTAGTAAGCTAATTTATTCAATTATTTTCCACGAAGAAGTCTCTAAAAATTTGCAGTAGAATACCACCAAAAACCGGCGATTTTGACCGTGGCAGGTTTAGTGTTAACGTTAGCCTCTACCCAAAAGGAATACCAAAATAATTCCGGTATTTATTTCTGTATCCGGTAATAACACCAGTATCGAAATCATGCCAGTAGAAAATCCAGTACGCGACTCAACAAATTTGGGAGCAACAAATTCCGATAAAACTGGAAAATGTTCCGCGCGGTTTCCGGCCAAGCCTTCGTTTTTCCGATAGATATTCCATTCGAAATCTAGAATCGCGTTCGAGTTCGCTGTCGGAAGGGTTCGAGAAGGGGTTGCGACGGGTTTTAGACGAATTTATAAAGGGTACCGGAATTGACGGCAGTTCGATCGGCAGATACTTCCAGGAGGAGGCAGTGGACCCGCCGGCGAGCGGTGGTTACCGATCGATGAGCGGCACGCGGATGAGCCAGCTTGGGACCGGAAGTGGCAGTGGAAGTGGAAGTGGAAGTGGAAGTGGCAGTGGAAGTGGAACGGGCGTCGGCGGGTGCAGGAACCGGAGCTACAGGTTCCGGAGCCCCGGGGCACTGCTCGTCGGGGTACAGCCTCTGTCGAGACATCCCGTCGAGCCGAGGCTCACCATTATCGATTTCAATCAGCTGACGAGGGGCGGTTTGGAGCTGGCTACCAGCAAGAACAGGGTAAAGGTTCCGCGCAAACCGGCTAAGACCAACAGATAGCGACTGCCTAAGCTGGTCGGTCCGTCTCCGTCCTCCAACAGACAGGTACAACCTCCCGAAACATTTCAAAACCTTCTGAAACCTTCGAAAATCTTTCGGAATCTCTCGAAACCTTTCTGAAACATTTTGAAACCTTCCGGAATCTTTCGAAACCTTTCGAAATGCCGAGGGACAGAGCCGAACGAAGTCTAATTAATTTGCTGTAATCGTGACCGAGGCGTCGAACGACGGAATTTTCCTCGAACTATGATACAGGGTTCGCTTCATTTTTGTCGATCGAATGAAAAAGAACGGGGGAGATCCACGGAGAGAAAAAGCTTCGCTGGGATATCTTTCTCGTATTATTTTTAACTCGCCGGAATTATTAACCCTCGAGCGAGCAGCCGGGTGCCCGGCCACCCGTTTATTAGGTTTCCTTCGACAACTTGTTCTGCCCTCGAAATATCAGAGAACCCGTCTCGACCGTGGCTTCTTCGGCCGCTATTGCGTCGACGTTCTATCGCCGCGATACGAGAGCTCGACAGATCTGACTCGAACGAACGGTGTACCGATAGCACTGCTGTCGCAGACGGAGTTTGTAAGACACAGAATACGAGAAGCATGCACGATCATTTTTAGCAGTCACAACACCGAGACCCTCGAACGAGAACCGACGATCGTTCGTCGACCTTCAAGGATCCGAAGCAGAATGTCCGTTTTCTCGGACCGACCTATCGCACCGATGGAAGCTGAATTTCTGCCCGACGTTTCCACCGGATATACTCTGCTTGACGTTTCTGCTCGAGAGATGTAAGTTACAATGATAATATTAATTTCGAAGAGAAAACTTTCTAGTTTTCCACGACAGATAAGACAAGATGAAAATATTCTTGAAATCGGTTGATCGAATCTTTCAACTGCTACACCTCGCCGAGTCTCTCTCCCGATTTCTCGATTTACAGAAACGGAGGACGCGGTTCACAGAGAAGAGAGATCGAGGATCTCGTCCGAGGGTGATTTCGATCGTCGAAATCGTTCGCGTTTACTGTACCAATGCGTAATCCACAATTTCTCATCCGCGAACACAATAATACATTGTTTCCTACCGAATTCGAACGAAGTAAAAAAGTTATTCGAACGGAAGATGCGGAGATATTTGAAAACTTGATTACATAAAATGGCATTTTCAAGAGCGCAGCGAACGATATCCCACTGAGTAGACTCGCGTGTTATTCTACTCGTTACGATGCGCGCGAACGCGTTGACGCCAGAGCGATCCTGGCGAATCGAGGAAGCGATGCACCCCGGTAGAAATTACTGAACGATCTCGAAACGATTTTTAGCGCAAACGATAAAACGTGCGACGAGAATAAAGTCGGATTAATTATTGGTACAGGCAAGAGAATGGAGAATAGAGAATAAAGAATAGAGAATGGAGAATAGAGAATGGAGAATAGAGAATAAAGAATAGAATAGAATAGAGAGTATAGAGTACAGAGTATAGAGTACAGAGTATAGAGTACCGAGTATAAAATATGGAGACTATAGAGTACAGAGGCTATAGAGTACAGAGGCTATAGAGTACAGAGGCTATAGAGTACAGAGTACAGAGGGAAAGAGAATAGAGAAGATGCACGTACCTGAATGCGAGAATTACGTTTCCTAAAAGTGAATGGAGCTGCGGGCTTGTTGCACGCGCATCGGATGGACAGAGAACGCAGGTACTACGCGGGTTTACACACCTGGCCGGCCGGGTACTGATCTACAGATACGCTGGATGGCGGCGGGTGTGTCCATGCATCGGATCCGTGCCGACAACAACGTCGCCGACAGTTATCACCAGAACGAAACGACGGATGTGTTGATCGCGTTGCACACACGTTGTATCGCGTGTGCTGTAATTTGGCGCGCGGTAATCTCGAATTATCTACCGTAATCCAGAAAGAGATGCCCGTGCTCGCGCTTCTACGTATCGATGTACATATACAATATATGTATGTATAAACGTGTCTGTACGTGGACGCGAGTCTGTTTGTTTCTCTGTGCTCGCGAATACGTCTATATGTCCGTACGTATATGTGCGTCTCGGTCTCTCTCTCTCTCTTTCTCTTTCTCTGTCTCTCTTTCTTCCTCTTTGTCTCTCTTTCCGTGTAGTCGCGTGTGTGCGTATGTGTGTTACGTGTGTGTATTATGGAATTGTAATGTGATGCACCCGTACACGTTTCCACGTATACGACCCGCGGGGTGTGTGACGTGTACTCGCGCGCGCGTTTTCTTTTCTACGATGCTTTCCTTCAATTATACATGTGTTCGAATAATATATATATATTGTATATATATATCTATATAGATTTAAGTGTCTCCTCTGTGGTGTACAATATGTCAATCAATCGGAACTGAAGAATTAACTAAAACGGAAAGAAATGAAACTATAGCGAAAGAAGGGAGCAGACAAGCGGCCAGTAGCTCTTCTACTCCTGGACTCGAGACGGAACTGGCCCGTGGCTCGTTCCGCTCGACACCGACCCGCCTCGGTACCCTCTCCCCAATCCTCTCCCCAACCCTCTCCACACCGTCACCCCTCTCCGGCTGTCCTCCTCGCAACCCCGCTTCGCAACCTCGCTTTGCAACCCCGGCAAATCATCCCCGCGACTCCACCCGCCGCTTCCCTTTCATCCCCGTGGCTCTCATCCTATCTCCTTCCCTCCTTTTTTCTTTCTCTCTCTCTCTCTCTCTCTCTCTCTCTCTCTCTCTCTCTCGCGCGCGCGCGCGCTCTTTCTCTTTCTCTCTATCTCTCCGTATCACCCTTTCTCCGTCTCTCTCGATGCACCCTCAACCGCGCGCGCGACCACCGAGCCGCCCGGTACTTCGGGGTTGGACGAGACTAGGGCGGTGGTCGTTGAACCAAGTATATAGTCGAGCCGTCTGCGTCGTACCGGTTGCGCACAAATGCCCGCCACCGTTCCCGCCGCCGCGCCGCGTCGCACCGCACCGCTCCCGTCACCCCTCGGCCATTCCCGCGGTTTTCGTCTCTTTCTCTTTTTCCCGTTCAATTCGATTCTCTCTTGGAGCCTCGGTCTCTTTCCTTTTATTATTTCAACGCGCACGTGTGCGCGTGTGCGCGTGTCTCTTTCTCTTTTTCCTACAACCCCTTCGACCGGTGCCAGCCCCTCCCCGCCACCGGGTTTCTCCTTCTCTTGAGACCGTCCGTCCTTCTCTCTATTGTGTCGTTTTTTCCCCGATTTCTCTTGTTATTTCGAACCCCTTATCTTCCTGATTATCCATCTCGCTCCCCCCTCCTCCCGTTTCTGTCGCTGTCTCTCTGTATCTGCTTCTGCCCTATCTCTGCTCTGCCCCTGTCTCTGTCTCTGCTCTGTCTCTACCTGCCCTGCTAAAGCATTCCCAATTGTCCGCTGGACGCTAACAAATGATTTTCTGTTATTCTTTGCCCAGTGGACGTCTAAGTTTTAGCCATCTTTTCGTTCTCCGCCAGTCTCCGTTGGTCCGCCAGCTCGTTTTCCCTTCTCTTAGCGGCCTCTTTGCCACTCCAGCATCGCAACGGTCTCGTCTTCTTCTCGCCTGCGCCGACCTGCTCTCTCACCCGCGAATCCGTCCCCAGGTAGAGCTGCCGAGCGGCCTCCACGGAGCGGCGGGTAAACACGCACGGGGCTGCGACCAGCCACCGACACACGCCGCACGCCATCCATGCCGCCCATGCCACCGATGCCACCTATGCCACCCGTACCACCCATATACCACCCATACCACCAGCAACAGAGTCACCCTGGATTCGTGCGCCGGGCTCAGGACAATCCCCCCACCCCGCACCTCCCGTGCAACGCCAACCCTTTGCCGGTTCCCTGATCTCTTATCGGGCCCGGGCGTTATCGCGTCTCTGATAAACACTTACCGGCGACCGGATTGAGAAGCGTACCCTCCTTTTAAACTGAAGCGCCCGACCATCCCCTAATGGCCACTAGAAATTCGTTTGACCGTGCGACTACCAAGCTCAAGGACATTTGTTCGACTTTCGACACGGTGCGATCGCTCTTCGTTTCCTCGAGTAATCGCCTCGAACGCTCTGTAACCCGTGTCTCGTCCTCTCTCGGCGAAAATTAGTGCTTGTTACAACGGAACTATAAGTTTAAGTGTAACAGAATGATTCTAGCTACGAGACGATCAAAAGCATCGACCACGACAGGGTCAACACTCGTTTCCCTCGTGGTGCTTCGATCGGTTCAATCGTCGGTAATAACGAATGTACGTGTTCGCCTGGATTAACCGTTCATGGTTCATCGGTGCACGTGGCGGACCAATAACAAAGCTTATGATAATATTATGAAAATTACGACGCGGATGCTGGTAATAGTGACGCGCCGGCCTGTTACATCTCGTTACAAATATTTCTAATAATAGGCAACCGGTCAATTAATGTTTCCCAGTCTACCGATCTATGCGACGACGTTCAAAATAAATTGTTTTCGTGTCCCTGGTGTTGTATTTTTATAGCTCGACCTGTAACCTTTGGCGAAAGCGACATCAAAGAATCGGGAGAAAGATGGCGGACAGTTGCAAACAATGAAACTGTGCGATCGATTAAAGAAACGTTGAGACTTCTGCGTTCCATTGCGATGCAGCAAGAAGATCGTTGCAAACAGTGGCGAATATATATCTGCGTCTCGGTGGACGCAGCCTGCTCGAAATATTGCAGATGATTCGATTGTAAACAGAAGATGATTCTTCGTACGTTCATACATTGCGCTCAAGTATCCCCCTACGAATCAATACCATTACTAGCGTCGGCAACATTGTGTCTCTCGCTTTCAGATGGACGTGTAAACAATCGCGGGGAAAGAGAGAAAAAATGTTTACAAAAGTTCGACTCTAAATAGGGTGTGAAGCTCGGCCCGGCTGTGTCGAGGGTGAATTTTATGGGATGTAAAAGGGGGGCGCGGATATGGTTTATACTTTTTCTACGGGGCTGACGCGAAACGACCAGACATCCCCTGCAGCCTGGTCGGCCAGCCGAGCAGATCCGAATTTCAACGAGCACGCACGATTCGCCTACGTGGGCGGGGACCGACCCCGGTTACCCGGGCTTAACCCCTTTCGCAGACACTTGTTATGCAGCGGAAACGCAGCCAGAAAGTTCCATCTGTCCGCGCAGATCTTTTTGACGCGGAAACCTCGTAAATTACTTCCGTAACGATAACTAGCCGATGGTCAAAATCAGCAACAATTAAACAACATACGGTGTTAGAAAAATAGCGGTGCTTTTATCTACGTTCCTAAGCAAGCATGTTGTGTCATATTTTCACTGTACTAGATTCCTTAACTAACAAAATGTAACTATCCAATGTCATTTTCTCGAAATCCACCTAAAAAAATTAAGAAAATAGAACTATGTTCTGTTCGCTTTTTTAATACTCGATGTTTATTAGGTGCATGTAGATTTTTGTGACGGATCGTGTGCGCCTGCGTTCGAGGTCCATCGATTCCGTTCGACACGACGGTTTGAATTTTTCGCGCTCCGATAAAAAGTATTCGAAGAAAGGATAAATCGACGTTGATAAAAGTTATAAACGAATTTCTTTACACTGTACCTATTTATAATTTTTCGAAATAACGTAAGAATTGATCGTTTGCGACGAAAATGTACAATTCGATAACATGTTTTTCATTCATACGACTATTTCATAATATTGTTTACATTAAAAAAGTTGCATCGAACATTCTAGTGCTTATTCGGTATAATTTTTCATTGAAAAACAATGTTTTGTGTACTTACGAATTGTAGCCACGTGATGATGCATTTCCTCCCAACAGAAGAAGAAGAAGCTCCTCGACTTTGAATTTCCTGATTAATTAGGATGTCTTTTCACATGTGCTGGATTACTTGTATTAACGACGATCGGTAGTTGTATCGGCATGCTAATTCACAAAAATTTCAACGCACGCTTTGAGGTTATACGTACGAGCTATTTTAACTTTGTACCGCACTAACCACACTATGAATCTCGATCGTACTCTGTCGACTACAAGTTCGAATCAATTAATTTGTCGCAGATGCTATATTGTATTGCGTATGCTCGAAGAATGCGAGCGTCAAGATTCTCGAAAGGCAACTGTGTCTCGGTATACAATGGTACATTGTTGACGACACCGCGGTCATCCGGTTTTTTCGACACTTTCCGACCAACAAAAACAGCGAAGGTTCTTCCGCGAACCAGACACCCTGCGAATCCGTGTCAACTAATTTCTGGAAAGCCGATCTTATTCTTCTGTACTGCTGATAAACGCGATGGTCAAATTTCAAATAACAGTTCAAATGGAAAATTACTTATCGAAAGTAACAAGTGTTCAGCATTCATTTATCCTCGAATCTTATATTCTTTTCCGCAGCAATATTGTTTTTCGTGGGAAACAGAAATCAAATACCGAACGACAAACAAGTAAATCACATTTAACCGGCTACACAAACTAATTCTAAACTCACTGCTTGTTTTAATTCTAATGTCACTACGCGGGAGACCATTGTAACGACCAGTACCGCCAATCCTCGACGCGCCATCTTTAATTTGTAACTAGATTAATCAGTTTTAGTCTCTAGTCGTTCGGTCAGTTCTATTTCAAGTTACGTAGGTGGTAAGACTAGTTTTTAAGGGACATGCTCAAAAAATCGAAGATTATTTTGAAAATTTCAAACGTTTAGCTACCGCCAAAATGAGTCGATGTGTGTTAAAAAGCGACATAAGATTCTGAGTTACAAAAATTCGAGTATGATACGGATTCAATTTGCTCTCCCAGAACTGTTTCGGCACCCATTTGCCATGGTGGCGTCACCTCGTGTTGTCCATTTCAAACACATCCCTCTTTACGTATGTTTACGCTGGTATGCGCCCACATATATTGTACATACATAATTTTTTTACGTTTGTAGAACCATAAATAAAGCCGCAAAATAATTACTTACACGACAACGATGACTTCTTCATCTCCCATTTTTTTAACAGCTCTGAAACAATGAGAATTTCTAAACTGAATTTACAACGAACAAAGCTGAACGAATAACTGCATTATGTACATGCATATACTATATGTTTACAATAAAACGAATTAAAAAGGGATTTTTACATTCGCAAAGCGACAATTGGAATAAGTCTAATCAAATTTTCAAATATGTATAGGATTTAACAATGATCGTAGGACAAATCGGAGCGCCATCTCTAAAATAATTTCCTGACGAAACCCTCGCGAACCACGTATGAGCATAATGGAACGGGTTCGTCTTCCACAGTCGCCGCCATATTGTACGGGAGAAACGAAAGGCGCAACCACGCCATTGTGCACATCACGCGATTTCTTATCTGGCTGCAAAAACAAGGGATAAAGTGAGTAGAAATTCAGCAGAGCGATACACCGCGGCGTAATGTTTATCTATTTCAAGATTTGACATCATCTTACGAAGATTAGGACAGGTTGTAATGTCGAACGATACTTTTTAATTAACACCACGATGTTACATTTTCTCTGTGCGGTTCCGAATTCTCTGTTCGCTCCTTTCGCATTGCTTTGTTTATGTGTTTCTTCTTTTCATTGTACCGATACGATGGAATTTCACTTTTCTCGCATTAATATTATTGAGAAGACGTATATTCACGCTATACTAAGTTCCATAAAATTTCTATCGAAACCTGTCATGTTCAGTTCGAACGTTTACGTAGAACATGGCATTTTAATTTGCAATGCGCCCTCTAATTTCTTTGAAAGTACCTATTAAGTCGTTGAATTTCAACGAAATATTGCGGACGTTGAATTATATTCGACACGATTATCTTTGGATCTATATATATAAATTTAATAAAAACCCTACCAATCTATCGTTCTGTTATTACGTCTTTATTTTTTATTCTATTTTATCTTACTACTAGTCAATAATTATATAATATAATAATTATTATATCATTAATAATTTAATAATTTTCTAATCTTTCTTTACTCTACTGTAATTAAATTTTAAATACCTATTGACTATCTGTTGTAATTGAACCAGCCGACCTTAGTGGCCTTTTTTTTTATCTTTTCGAGTAATGAATGTATGAAATGTGTAACAAATTATTTTATTATTTTAAACAATTATTGAAGATAAAATGACACTAACAGTTGGTATATTTTAGGAATCACTTAAATGAATGGACAACATGTATAGTAGCAACATCGACCCATGGGAGCCGGGCTATGGGCCTGAAAGGAGAGGGCACAATTCTGACTATGAATACCGTAACGATTATGGGAGCAGTAGATCACCAGATTATGGAGAGCACCGTGATAATGATCACCGCGATAGAGACCATCGTAGTCCAGAGTACAGGAACCATCGTGGACGAGACAGGGATCGTGAAAGAGACCGCTCGAGGGATAGGAGGGACAGGAGCAGAGATGATAGAGATCGTAGTTACAGAGACAGAGAGGATCGCTATGGGAGACAACGAGATAGAGACTCTGTAGAAAGAGACAGAGATCGCGATCGTGATCGCGACAGAGACAGAGATCGTTCTAGGAGAGACAGAGATAGGGATAGGGATAGGGATCGTAGAGGAAAACGGGATGACAGAGAACGAGATCGCGATGACGATCATAGCCGAGAAAGTATGGACTTTGAGCACGACCATGGGCGCACCTATGGTTCGTCCATGGAAGGCATCCACTACAAATCTCAGTCCCCAAACAACACCATAATGATTCGTGGGCTAGCTCAACATATAACTGAAAATGACGTAGGTTGTCAACTTAGCGGCCCAACATAAGTGGCCGCTAGTGAGCCAGTGTTTGCGAGCATACATCACTGTTATTATTATGATGTGTGTATCACAGGTGCGGCAAGACATCCTCAACTGTGGTCTCATGCCAAAGGACATCAGGCTAATTCGTAAAAAGGATACAGGTAATTATCCCTATTTTCTTTAATTACACCTATCCCCTCTACCTAATATGCAAAATAGCAAATTGCTTTTCATCTCAGCAGGTTGCATTAGATTTGTTTAGTTTAAGTTAATTACCGCATTATTCAATGGTCATCAAGACAAAAAAAAATTGTTTGAAATTCCTAATAATTATTCAGTAAGTAATAGCGGCATAGAACGTTGACAGAAACTGAATATAGTTTCAAACAATTTTTTTGTTTTATCGGCCGAAGATCTCTGTTAGTATTACGTTTGTACCAATCCTGCATAACCCAAAATTATTGGAGAGATAGAACAACTCTCAATTGAATAAAAATCATTCGTTTGTTGGAGCAAGGTAAGTCAGTATCAAATGCAGGAAGAGTATTTAAAGGAAAATCAGAGCTTCATTATTCATCTTGCAAGGGTGGCGCAAAATATCTGTAGTTACTCTGAATCCTATGTTCCAAATAGTTGAACTGCAAAATTTACCAACCAACTTTACTCGCTTATGCAACAATTAATTATCTTGACTCTGTCTGAAAAAAAGATTACTGTACTTTGTCTGTATTGTATACAAGGCGGTTTGTTTTTTTTTTCTTTTTTTATAAACATAACTATACTGAAAATTATAAATATTGGTTACTAGATTTTGTTTTCCAAAAATATTGCTGAATCTTTTTGAGGGAATCTCTTTTAATATTTCCTCTTGTCTACTTCTGCTAACAAAAAGGGGGGATGGAAATGGGAGAGGTATTACATTAAAGTTAAAAGAATAAAAAAGATACGACAGAGATCCCCTGTCATCCGAGTAGAGAATTCGTTCTGCTGAGCTTTAGGCAAATGGAAATGAAAGCAAGCAACGAAGCGAAGAAAAATACACTTCGTATCGAAACTCAGTCTGTCAATGGTTGGTGCTGTGATTGCCTGCCCTCTCAGAGTAGAGACACCCAGGCAATACGTGGATTAACTTTGGATATGTGTGTATTTGCTCTGTATAGGTGCTTCGCGAGGTTTTGCATTCGTCGAGTTTAACGCGACTCAGGAGGCCGCACGGTGGATGGAGATGAAACAGGTAGAAAGAAGTTCAGTCCAGATACCCAACCGATGCGTTATCACGCGTGCCACCGACGCCCCGTGGCGACAAGGCACGGTAACGCAGCCCCCTGGCCTTCCCCATGGCCATGGCTGCTCAACTATCAAAAAGGCTACTTCAAACTACCGTACCTAATTATTTATCTAGGAGTCCCCACATACTTTGCAGACTTTTCTTAACTTGCTCTCGCAATTCCGTCTTACATTGGATTTATTAAATTTTCTTGAATTGAGACGAAACTGAAAAAGATAAATGAAAAAAAGCGGTTTCTTCCGCGCGCGTGCTTTTTTTAGCCTATCCTCTGTCTGTCATAAAAGTTTGTGGACTAACAATGAAGATCGGAGGAGGGGTCATTCCAATCGTCTTATTCTTTGCGTAAAATGCATACGTTGTCCGGCATGATGGTTGATTTTTAACGAGACACACACTGTTTTCCGCTGCGTTCATACGGTTACAAAATACGCTTACATTATTTACTTGTATCATCTTAGTTCGCTTCTATCATTTAACTTTGTTCTCTCGCTCTTTCTCTTGCTCTATCACACATACATACACCTATACACACATACTCTCTTTCTCGATGCAATTACCGAATATAATCCGAGCATATTTGAAATGAGAATGATAATTTTCTGCACGACTTTCTTTCATTCACGTATGAAATTTTGTTACTGCAAGCAATCATTGTATGTTTGCTTGTCTCTCCGTGAGAATTCAATTTGTTTGATCGAGTATAAAATTTGAAAAGCAAAAGAAAGAAACACAGAAATAGAGAGTAAAGAAAGGAAAGTTGTCGCGCATGTACATATAGTCGATCCGCAAGCCGTGTGGAATGGCCCACGTTTATATAAGCCCACGACATATTTTCTTTACTGTTCGTTCGAGACGGAAAGCTATGAAGTAGAAAACTATAATTTCGTCAACCAAGAAGGAAGTTTACGGGTTAACGGAGGCTTTGGGAGGATGCTGGACGGGATAACACTGAAATTCTCTGTTTCAGGGAGTACTGATGCTGCAGGACCAATATCGTGCCTTGATGCAGTACAGTATACCGAAAGATTGCCATGTAGATAAACCACCAGCAAAGAACACACAAGACTGGCACTGCGTTAAGGTAAAACCATTGACAAATGTACCCCTTTTGTCCTATATTATAGCGGTAGATATTTCTAAAATGGAGTGGTGTAATTTGGGTATTCAATTTGTTAAAAATACTTGTGTTGTTCTTATAGTGTGGCGCACACAATTTCAAGAGGCGCGAAACATGTTTTAAATGTTCCGCTTCGAGAGCAGAGAGCGAAGAGGGTGGAGAGGGCAGCGATGAAATCAGTCCTCACCCTACGAATACTGTTCTTCTTCGAGGACTGGACGTTTTGACAACCGAGGATTCGGTGTTACAGGCAATGAAGAATCTCTCGTCGATGCCTATACGTAGTATACGTATTGGTCGTGATTCTCTGACAAACACGTCCAGGGGTGTCTGTTATCTAGAGATGGGCAACGTGGTGGACGCCATGTACTTACATACTGCGCTCACCAAGCAAGGGTTGGTGGTGGACGGTAGAAAAGTCGAGATCACATACTGCAAGCTTCACCAAATAAACAACACGAATACGTGGAAGGCAAACGACAGTCAACCACAGAGATATACGTTAGACGATGTTGCTCAATTGGCAGAATACAGTGCCAACTTATATGCTAAGACGCCCGCGCAGAAAGCTCACTATCTCCAGTATTACACGCAATATTATCAGAATCAAATAATGCAAGGGTCTGCTATCACGTTGCCGTCTTTGAACCAGACTGATAGGGTAAACGCGGCGGCGGCCGTAGCACAATCTGCCATACAACAGTTACAAGCATCGAGGAAATTAGGCGATGCGGACGAGATGAAGAACAGACCAACGCCCACAGCACCGACCAGTACCTCATTGGCGAGTGGAAGAGTGCCTGCTCATGCTGGCGATGGTAAAGTCTACTGTAAGTTTTTATGAAAAAAGTAAGTTGTTGCCATTTCCTATAAACTATTCTATTCAATTTTTACTTATTGCAGCTGTTCCGGATGTTAGCACCTATCATTACGATGAGTCATCGGGTTACTACTACGACCCAAGTACAGGATTATATTACGATCCCAATTCGCAATATTATTATAATAGTCACACACAACAATTTCTTTATTGGGATGCTGAATCATTTTCATATCAACCAGCAAAGGTAATTAAATATGTACGTAGCTGTTACACTCAATAGAAAGTTCATGATTTTAAACGTTTATATTAACTTCGATTTGATAGACAACTGCAGCTGTTACACAAGCAACGGGATCTACAACGAGCGGAACTACGATAACTGCTACCGCTAGTAGTGCAGACTCCACGAACACGGTAACCAATCCAGCAACAACTTCGTCGATTACCAGTGCGGCACAAGAATTGTCTAAAGAAGATGACAGTAAAAAGAAGGACAGTAAACAGGATAAGGTGAAAGTTGCGAAAAAGATCGCAAAGGACATGGAGCGCTGGGCAAAGACATTGAATCAAAAGAAAGAGAATGCGAAGAGCAATTGGAACTCTGAGTTCGCTGGTGGTGATGGTAATCAGGGAGTTGGAAGTGGAGCTGCGGACGCAGGGTATGCTATATTGGAGAAGAAATCTCTCGCAACTTCTTTCCATGAGGACGAGGACCAGAGCGGGAACAATGGCTTGGTCGCTGCGTACGGCGGCGGTAGTGATACGGAGGAGGAAATAGAGGACGTGCAGCAGGAAGAAAGACAGCACACAGATTGGGCAAAGTTGGCCTGTTTGTTGTGTAAGCGTCAATTTCCGAGCAAGGAAGCATTACTCCGGCATCAACAATTGTCAGACCTTCACAAACAGAATCTGGAGAATTGGTATCAAGTTCGCGGCTTGGATCCTAATGACCCGCAACAGAGAAATAACAAATATAGGGACCGCGCCAAAGAGAGAAGAGCGAAGTATGGAGAACCAGAACCGCCACAGCCAAATAAGCTGAAGGAGAAATATTTAAAGACCAGAGTCGAAGAGATATCAGTGTCTTATGAGGAGCCTACGAGAGCTGGTATAGGCTCGGATAACGTTGGCAATAAACTGTTACAAAAGATGGGGTGGAGCGAAGGAATGGGACTCGGAAAGTCCAACCAAGGTAGAACGAGCATCATTGAAGCGGAGAGAAGAGTTCCGACAGCTGGTTTAGGCGCGAAATCATCGTCGTACAGCGCATTACCCGGAGACACTTATAAAGATTGTGTAAAGAAAATGATGTACGCACGATATCAAGAACTGTCCGATACATAATATGTCCGACTTCATTGAACATAGATTTTATATATACACGCAAGTACTTGTATTCAACTTTTTCCATAGCTGAATAGGTATGTCACGTATTATCCGATTAGTATGCTGTTGGCATACTAAGTAATTCAAAACGGTGATAATACATTCTTGGGGATATACGTTACATTTTTTTTTACATATTTTCCTGTACGATTACATAATATTAATTTACATTAATATGCTAAGGTTCTTAGTGGATAATAAACTGGTAATATTAGTATTTGCATATACGTTTCCGTTCACGTTTTACTTCTTAGTTGTATTTGCCGCGATGGAACTAAAAATTTGTTTAGATCTGTAGCAGAAGTTACATTAACCGATTTGCTTTTACAATGCTTACCCAAGAATGAACTACATACCATTAGGAAGGTAGTTTAAAGGATTATTAAGCAATTCCCGTGTAACAATATTGTGCACAATACAGTACTTTTCATACTTGAACGGTAAAAAATGTATATCGAAGCATTGTGAAATGTCTTCGAATTGAAAGAGATCTTTAGCCCGAAAATATTTTGATTTCTACTCTGTATAGCTCTGAATCCAGTTTCATGATGCTTCTTCAAAGGAAAAGTATATCTAACTATAATTAAAATCTAGTGCAACTGAATTCATTAGTTATTCATCACATATTTATTACACTGTGACAATTTGCATTGAATTTCGTAATTTGTTTATAATGTAATTATGTCAGATTTCACGTACATGGATATAGAGAGATAATTATATTTATACTCGTGTACATGTAACGTGGGCTTTTTCTTTTTATTACTCATTTAAGTAGCAACTTTAGAGATCATACATTCTTTACTATATATACACATTTCTACAATCATTCTTAAACCCTATCATATTTTTTTAATTATACATGCAAACCCCATGTAATGATAAGTTAAAAGATAATAAAAATACACGCGGCAAAAATGCCTGAACTACACTATGTCTTTGAGAGATACTTTCCGTTTTTGTTCTCCTTTTTCTTTCGATTAGAATCGCAATGAAATACCGAGAGCAATACTTAAAATTTGTATGTGGATTATTTTAAAATACTAGTGGTTGAGTGCATATAAATAAAAGCCTAATGGTAGAATGACAACTTTATACAATAAATAGTTCATTTAATTCATACACACTTGTGTATAATTAAAAATATTTAAATATGTAGTTAATACAATCTTGTAATGATTTAAAATTTGAAATTGCGAATTCGTTGGAAATTAAAAGCTTCTTGGTGCGCTATAACTTATCACATTAAATTATTTGGAATTGCACAACGTTCGATGATTGCAACAATTGCTTTTCATACGTTTACAATATTAAGTACGATAAATGTTTTACTTTCGCTACTAATTTTTACGACGAGTGTAAAGATCATACTAAAAAGTACTATTCAATAGCTTTTTATTTTTAACTACCTAGCGAATCAGGAATAAATAAGGGTTACATCGATTTTCTACGATTTGTTATTTACTTAAAGAACATTTTGTACTATCAAAACTGCATTTTCATAGAAAATTGACTTCCACAATACAACGTATTAATATAAAGAGAAATGGAATTTAGGACACGTGTCTCTGCTACTTATTGGACTCCGCAGATAATTAGTTTTAACAAACTGCGCGGCAATATGAGAACGAACTGTTGTGTGTTTGTTCCTAAAATGTAATATCACAACAGATCATTTTTATCGACGAAACATTTCTTTAGTTACATCACCAAATACTAATGATGTAAACATATTATGGCAATGTCTTTGGTATAATATCACATACATACACTATACAGGATAATGCTTGTATAAAAAATTCTACAATATCTCTTGGATCTACGAGCTACCAGAAAATTTTTACAAAACATTTCTTTGTGCATGTTTTTGTAACTCTCTGCAGTAATATCTTTGTTATCAACAAATGAAATTGCAGGATATATCTTAAAAGAACTAAGTTTGTTTGCAAACTCACTGAAACAATATAGAACATGCGAAAGTCTACACGTCTGCTAAGATCCATGAATACAGTGGCCTCAACTGATGATTTAAAACTCTATACTTTAGATTACTGATTCCATCAGTATCATATCTCTTAGCACCAGTCTCTAAATTCTCAAATCTCGCATTACTTGGAATTTCTTTTTTATGTGTTAGCATATAATATTGAGTAATATCAGGACCAAATCGAATGACCTGAAATTCGAAATAAATGTTAGCATAAGTGTTAGTCTCTTATCTTTCGTTTTACTAGAACTGTAACCATTGTACCTGGAAACCTCTGGATTGCAAACGACTATAAAAATCATCATCTTCACCACCCCAGCCATAGAAAACATTGGAGAATCCATTGACTCTTTCAAACTGTTTGCGTGTAAGTGCTATTGCACCGCCAAACAATCCAGTATAAGGTAAATTGTATCTGAATGTATTCACGCTTGAGCTCATGTGTCTGGGCATTTTAGTGCAGGCATAAATATTATTAGGATTTTGAGGTATCAAATCTATATCTTGAAAAATGAAGCAATGAAAATCATTTACTTTAGTTGCTTCCGTATACCCGACATTAAAGAGCTTAGCACGATTAAATTCTCTCATTGGACTCTGTTCTATCACAAATATTCTATAGTCAAGATTTTGTGCTTGTAAGAAAGGATGAATATAGTTCATGAAAATGGCAAGCTGTGTATGTCGGTTTCGATAAGGCAATATAATTGCCACATTGAAAAGAGGATGGCAGTTGAGAGGCTTCCATTGTCCTCCAGGTAATATACTTAAGCGTCGTGCCATCGTTACTGGACTTTCTCGAGGATGTTCCTCGGGATAGAGTAAACGATTGAAATATCTTTTAGTATTAATCGCAATCGTGCAAGAGTTGTCTCTTGGCGGATATGATCTCTCCATCTCATTGTAAATATCCTCCGTCTTTACGAACGTATAATGCGAAGCGAATCTAGCTGGATTTAGACAATAGCACAGAACCAAGATTGCAGTAATGGTATAGGACAATCCTCGTGCGTAATCATAGAAAAACGCGACGAACATCTTCAACATGTTAGTAAAACTTCTCATCCTAACCTCCGTAGTGTCTTCGATTTAGCATTTCAATAACATAAGTGATTTGTATTTGAACTGAAGACGGAAAACCATTTAAGAGCAATAACTCTGTATAACTTTCTTGCAAGTTTCACTATCATTTTACTATTCCATAACCACAAGCCATTACAACATTAAAATGCACTTCATTGACGCAAGCTTTAAAAGACGACAGTGTGTATATTATAGTTACAAATCTACAGTAATAGGTCCTACATACTCCTTCACACTTTTCGTGCTCCCTAAGCTGGCTCACGTATCCCCACCATTTTACTGCGCATCCAGCTTCGCGCAAATACTGTAGAAAGAGAACGAGATACGAAGAAAAGAAACAGAACGATACCGTCAGATTCTATGTGTGGTTGTGCACATGGATAGGAAACCTAACTTGCCTTACTTTGCCGTGCTCGCGGTGTCACTCTTTCCATGCATTCGTTCGGTTGGCGCGTCATCTGAGGCACGCGTCGTGAAATTCTATTTGTAAAGGAGAGTGAGACAAGCTACATCGTTCATCGATGTGACTTGTTCCACATGTAGTTCTGCTGATTTCATGCTCTTTTGCTTACTCGCTGTTTCCCCTCCTTTTCTTTGATTGTGATAGCAGCACTGTCTCACCAGAAAAATGGCCAACCAATCAGAAGAGAAAATTTCTATATTAACCCTCGCTAACGGATCAAGCTGCGGTCTGGAGATATACAGGAGTAGGACTCATTACTGTACATTGTAGATGGTACATATGTATACGCTTATATATATCCTAACGTTAATTATCCTAATATTATCCTAACGTTATGCACGAGCAGTTAGAGTTGTATACATGCATACATACTTATATTGTATGATATTGATTTCTTGAATCATTCTTTTTTCAAGAATAAAGTAGCATACAAACTAGTGACGAATAAAACAAAAAGCTTTAAACAGCTTACGTGGCATAACATAGGAGACACTATTTTCAATTGGACTTCTCCAATTTCTCCTCTGCTATCTACGGAACTAAAGCACTAATATATTTTTGTTATTTCATTACTACTTATGTTTCTTTAAAACGAATTTGTTCGTATGTGCGAAAACGAGTTTCGTATTAAATGATATGCATGCCATTATTGATAAAAAAGGAAGGAAGACAATAAAAATTGTAGAAATCTTACCTTTCTGAGAGTTCAAAATCAAGAGAAGATCTCGCGTCGAAGGTGTCGCCATCTATTCTTGTTTTGTGTGCACACGCGCGAGATTGAGCGTCAATGTTTGAATTTAAACGCGTTCGAAAAATTGGATTTTAAATTGTTAACTATTTTCAGGGAGAAAAAAACTAGGTCCGCTGTTTCCTTATGCTGTTTTCTTTACTTTGTTTTTACACTGAATGACCTGACGCCAAGTCAATATGTTAGTATGTTTGTTTCATAAATGACAAAAATATCTGATGATCGCGGAGCTGGCGATCCTATTGTTTCGGCGGTGCTCCTGAGATATTTTATATTTTTGGTAGTAATCTTCTTGATAGTCATTATCAATAAAATGAAGTTGACGATATTGAAAATGTTCAACAGTTATTGGTAAGCGTACACATCATTAGTTCGCTCAGGTTTTTAATCGAACTATTGGAATGTGTAAGTAACATGATTGGGAATAATGTGCATTATCAGCCATTGTAATAAACAGATGTAAATGTATCTCCAGCATTGTATCACATTAATTGTATCGTCTAATAAAATCTACAATATATTTAGATGATCGAACACATCTAATAAATCTTTCACAAACTGGTCAATCATTATCCGAGTGTGTTCTGGAGTAGGAGCCAGCCTTAATCTTTCCTGCCCTTTTGGAACAGTAGGATAATTTATTGCTTGCACATAGTGACCTTTTTCCTGTATCAATAGATCAGCCAGCTGACTGCATAATAACGGATCTCCAACCTGTTGCAAAATTACAATACAGCATGAATTTGAGCTATTTCATTACATTATTGGCAATTTCTAGGGAAACTTACACTTATTGGAATAATATGCGAAGGCGATGGTATTACCGGAAGACCAGCCAAGGTTAAACTCAATTTCATATAGGCTACGTTCTCTTGATGAGCAGCTCTCAAGGCTCTCCCTTCGTCTGAAGCTAAAATTTCGACAGAGGCCAAAGCACCGTATAATGTCGTTGGTGGTAAGGATGTCGTGAAGATAAAGCCCGCAGCATAACTTCGTATCATATCTATTAAATTCTCTGAACCAACAATGTATCCACCAACGTTCCCAAATGCTTTGCCTAATGTACCAGAGATGATATCCATTTTATGAAGTACCCAATCCCTTTCTCCGATTCCAGCTCCTGAATATCCATACAGGCCAACTGCATGTACTTCATCAATGAACGTTAAGGCACCATATTTGTGAGCAATGTCACATAATTCTTCTAAAGGACATATATCACCGGTCATAGAATGTACCGTTTCAAATGCTACAATTTTTGGTACACTCTTGTCCACTTTGGATAACAGTTCTTCCAAATGTTGTACATCATTGTGCCTGAAAATATGCTTCGGTATTCCACTGTTTCTTATTCCCTGAATCATGGAAGCATGATTGGCAGCATCAGAAAAGATATGGCAACCAGGTAGAAGTTTTGCTAGAGTATACAAAGTAGAATCATTAGCAACAAAACAAGAAGTGAATAATAAACCAGCATCTTTCTGATGCAAGGCTGCAAGTCTTTTTTCTAACATTTCGTGACCCATAGAGTTGCCAGATATGTTTCTTGTTCCTCCTGCTCCTGCTCCAAACTTATCCAGAGCCTCCCGAACAGAACTTGTCACCACTGGATGTCTTGACATCCCCAAGTAATCATTAGAACACCAAACAGTGATAGGCTTTGGTTCCTTGGAATATTCCATAGCACTTGGAAAATTTTGTGCCAGCCTATTCACTTTCTTAAAAATTCTATAAGAATGATCTTTTTTTTTCTTCATGATCTGTTCATGGAAAAATTCTTCATAAGCAAAGTTTGATTCTTCTTTTGATTCATTAGAAATCTTGTCTCTAATGTCCTCCTCAACTACAGGATTGACAGTTTTTACAATATCATGCTCTTGAGCCAGAAATGGACATTGGGTTTTCACATTTTTCTGCTGTGTCTCTTCACACTCTGCTCGAGTTCTAATGAACTGAGACATAAACGGACAAAGCTGACGATAGTTGGTCAGTACTGAAGAGCCATAATTTTTGAGATAGTTGGCCGTCAAGCGAGTTAAGAATGGGCAAGGCATGATTCTTGGATTTCCTAGAACAGATTTTCTTAATGAATATTTATAATACAACTAGCAATGGTGCTAGAAATATTTATTTATAGACGTTAAATCCGATGTCGAAAGTATGTCATTACTTCTTGCGAGAAAAAAAGAAAGTGAACACCATAATTGGTGGTGACACAATAATCTCTTACCTTTCACAGTAGCTGATAAATGGTGAGCGCTGACGTAAGGAACACAGTGGCGTACAAACTGAAAATACGTAGGTATAATGAAGTAAACACGTGTATTATGGCTGATAGCCAAATGAACTCGATTCAATCGAGAGATCTAGCGAAATATTCAGGAGCGGTCGAACTGTCACGTCGACAGCTAGTCAAAGACTGAACGTATGTATCTCTCTCGGAGAAGTTCCCCTATAGGTCTGCTTATCAATTGTCGAGTCACGTGACGTCACGACGTCACATGACTCTACTTTCATTTATATATGTATTGCTCGTGGCCTAGTTTTTGTCGTCTCCTTCTTTATCCACTAACCACACGTGTTCAAACGACAAGTGACTGTCAAAATAGTTTAATTTTTTTGTGATCCATACGCACAATATTTGAACCACTCATAGATTATATCATACGAATATTATCTAACTGCTGAGTAATACCGATTGCGACTTGCGACTGTCAGCGAACTGAATCTAACATATTTGGCGGTTAAAGTGACAAGAGTTCAAATAATTAAAACGATGATTTTGGTTTTGATTGTTGAATTGTTGAATTCCATGAAACTCGACCGCATCGATTAATGTAAAATGAAGACGAGGTAAAATGTAGAATGAACGTATTACTAGAAATAGAATATCTTTACATAACTGGTTCGATCGTATTCAAGATGAATTATTGATGATCCCGTTAACCATCTAAACGAATGTTGATTAAATAAGACCCACCATTTATTACAATAAATTAAACCCACTTGTATGAACGTTGTGACTTACGTAAAAGGAATTTCCATAAATTCTTGAACCGCTACCACCTGTTAGCGTGACTATACACATTCACTTCATATTTATTTTATATATTTTCAATAGTTATCGTTTGTCATTTCATTATTAACATTCGCGTGAAAATGCATCGCATAAGTGTTTATGAGCCCCCTTGTATTATATAACATTTAAAAAATAAAATTATGAATATTCATATGCTATGAGTATCAAAATCTTTTTGCAATCGTAAATATTTTATTTACGAAATTACGAAGCAATTCAGATAAAAATATCCGATTCCTTGCAATGATAATAGTAGGATCAATACACGATTATTTCCGATAAAGTACATTTGTATAGCGTGGTTAATTAATTGAACCTGTGTCACGCGAACAAGTATTTAAGCAAAAAAGGTGAAACACGAGTGTCCGTATGTATATGTTTGCAATTATATTACAATAAAGCGTTCAACGTTGAAACTGTTGCTTCTTAATAATACGTGTTGCAAAGATTTAAGTAAAATATTTTTTACGTTATTTCGATGCTTTTTGCTTACCATAATATAAAAGAGAATGGAATACGATCAAGGACTTGAAATGTTCGTTGCAAACGGCACTCTTCGGAAACGACCAGGAACGACTAACGACTAACCAAATGCAGCTCATTAGCTACGATATATATGTTAAACTTTCCCACGCTTTTTTCATTTTCGTTTTTTGCTAACTCACGATCAAGGAACAGATACTGACTGGCGTATAGTTGCTGCCTCGGCATAATTAGGCATCGAGCACGCGCATAAATTACGGATTTTCCTGTTTCCTCGACTTTCGGGGAATAACCTATTTTAGTACCAAGAACATGTCCGTAACTATTTCTGTTCTTAAAAATAGTAAAAATAGTAAACTATAATAAGTCTTAATTCCTTAGATTCTATTTCATGAAATAAATTATTTCGAGAGTGTGGCAGTCAGTGTGTTAATGGAGTAATCAATCACTATCATATTCATGAACAATCAATCACATCATATTACATGTATGAATCAGATTACATTTATGAAACTGTCGTGTGCTCATTGAACTATTGTCGCAAAAAAGCGGACACTGTCGCGGTAAGAAATAAAACTATAAATGCGATGGGAGATACATGTTGCGCCATCTACAGCGAAACTGTCAACTATGTCGGTCATTTTCTACAGTGTTAGTTCCTCGCACTTATTACAGAGGGCATCACGATTATCTTCAACGGTGGATAAAGTCTACCAGAACAGGTCTTGTACCAAAAGTACGCACGCACCGTTGCACATATAAAGTCTTTTGTGTCTTCCCCCACTAAGATCAAAATCAACAAAATGTAGCTTCTTATTGCTTGCTCACTCTTGTCTGGAACCTTGCCTTCTATCTTGTGTACAGAGTGTACCTGGAATCAACCGATTATATTTAATCTGGCTTAATAGATAAAAAGTCTTCATAACGGTGCAGATTCAATTCGGTCTATTGATGTTTTTAGGTACATACGTAAAAATATTAGTGAATTCACAAAATGAAATAAAAAATGTTTAATGGAGTGTAGCAAAAATTGGTTACCGATTTTAGGAACACCCTGTATGCTACGTGGCGTTTCAAGGATACAAACGCACACACATATATCTGGAAAGGAACAGCCAATCAGGAAGCGACAGCACTGCGCGGGGCACCTTGCACCGCTAGCCGCTCTAACTAACTTCTTGTAAAAGCCACGTCTTAAACTTAGACGGTCAGTGTGTCTCCGGAGGAAAGATCAGCACCTGAAACTGATTCTGTTCAACAAGCTGCAGCGTGGTCCACAATGCTGTCCAAATACCTCGGTATTCTTTTCCTGGTTCTGGTCACTGTCCTAGCCGAGGAGAAGGATGTGCTGGAGCTCACCGACGAAACTTTCAGCCATGAATTAGAGCGGCTCGAGAACACGCTTGTTATGTTTTATGCGCCATGGTAAGAAATTTCATGAAAATTCTAAATTGTTCGAGCTACAATTACGTTCTTATATCCGTTATCGTTTTGTCGAATCTGTCACTGTTCAGAAAAACGAAAAATTCCAATGGTTTTCAAAGTTCCGGTCGCGATATGAGATGCCGGCTCGCGATATGTAACCCAACGAGACCTTGTTCCTGTTCCCACTTCTATTCATATTTCTATTTCTACTCCAATTTAAATTTTTTTCAGCTTCAAAATTGTTATATTATTTTTTCAAGTTTGAACCCAGAACCAGATGTTTGAAATTCAGATTGTGTACTGTGATAAAAATAAAAAATAGATTTTTTACTTTAAGAAATTATTTACTATTTCTCAAGGTGTGGTCACTGCAAACGGTTGAAGCCAGAATATGCTAAGGCTGCTGAACTGCTGTTGGGTAATGATCCTTCCATCACTCTTGCGAAGGTAGATTGTACCGAAAGTGGAAAAGAGACTTGTACCAAGCATTCTGTCAGTGGTTATCCGACATTGAAGATTTTCTCCAAGGGAGACTTCGTTAGCGATTACAATGGGCCTAGGGAAGCTGCTGGAATTGCTAAGTACATGAAGGTATGTAGAATTAATCTTTTCTTATTTAAATGAATCAGTGGTCTTAAATATGATTGAATTCAATCTCTTAGGCACAAGTTGGGCCAGCATCAAAGGAACTAACTGGAGAAGATTGTCTGAAATCATTCCTGGACTCTGATGAAGTTGGTTTTGTTGGTTTCTTTGAGAAGGAAGATTCACCCTTGGCAACATCTTTCCACACTGTGTCTAAGAAACTTAAAGAAAAAGTCAGATTTGCACATACAACTGCAAAATCACTTATGGAGAAAGAAGGACACAAGTAAATAATTGTTTATGAGATTGTTGAAAAATATCAAATATGAGATGACCACATATTCTATTGAATTTCAGGAACACTATTGTTCTGTACCGACCAAAGATCCTACAGAACAAGTTTGAACCAAACACTGTGAAACTCGAGGGTGGTAACTCAATCTCTGATGTTCAAGAATTTATTACTAAAAATTAGTACGTTTTTTGAATTGTCTCTACTGTAGAGCTTTCAGAAACTATTTGTTACAATTATATGTTTCTACTTTTTAGCTTTGGTATTGCCGGAGTTCGCACAAGGGACAATGCTGGAGAATTCAAGAACCCTCTGGTAGTCTCATACTATGCCGTTGACTATGTGAAAAATCCAAAGGGTACCAATTATTGGCGCAACAGGATCATCAAGGTTGCCAAGGACTTCCCCAAACTGAATTTCGCTATTTCATCGAAAGACGACTTCCAGCACGAATTGAACGACTTTGGAATCGACTTTGTGAAGGGTGACAAACCCGTGGTATTGGCTAAAAACGCGAAGAACCAGAAGTTCGTTATGAAAGACGAGTTCGCGGTTGATACGTTCGAAGCATTTTTGAAAGACCTCGAGGCAGACGCTCTGGAACCTTACTTAAAATCCGAAACTGTTCCTGAAGATAACAGTGGGTTCGTTAAAGTCGCAGTAGCAAAGAATTTCGACGAAATTGTAACAAACAACGACAAAGATACGTTGATCGAGTTCTATGCTCCTTGGTGTGGGCATTGTAAGAAATTGGCGCCTGTCTACGACGAATTGGGTGAGAAACTTGCAGACGAAAATGTTGCGATCGTCAAATTCGATGCCACTGCCAACGACGTCCCGGCGCCTTACGAAGTTGGCGGATTCCCGACACTCTTCTGGGCACCGAAGAATGCCAAAGATAAGCCTGTTAAATACGAGGGTGGAAGAGCACTTGACGATTTCGTTAAATACATCGCTAAGCACGCAACCGAGGAACTTAAAGGATTTGATCGAAAAGGCAAGCCGATCAAGCCTAAGAACGAGGAATTGTAAATTTTCTTCTCATAACAAATACGTGATATGATTGCTACATTTTGATATATATACATATAACTCAGCAGCATCTGCAATCAGATTTTCCTTATGAGACTTACGAGTGTGGCGAGAAGAGTGACATTCAATTAAATGTAAGGGATAAGAATGTTTCTAGTTCCAGAGATAGAGGTTTGAGTGATAAAGGGAGATGTCCCCTTCTTCCTTTGAATAATGCGTGTCGAGCTTATTCTACGGAGTATCTGAATGCGAAGTGAAATGTCGTTAGCATAGGGTCGTCAACATGTATTAATACAACTTTATAATATTGTATATCGCGTCAAACTATACAGAACTGATTTAGAATTATCATTGCAATGTTTTCCAGATTGGATAGATTTACATTTAATGGTCGATTCATTCCATTCTCTCGCATTTTGACTACGGTAGGTTCTCGAGTTAATGCATATAATTTTGTTTATACAAAAGAGAAAGAAGAAAGAAATAAAATGTTTTATATGAAACTTTTGATGCATTGCAACCGATGATATCCCTTCTTAGGAGATGATTGTAATTTCAAAACTCGCCGGTCATATAAATCTTCGGAAAATACGTTTTGAAAAAAATAAACAAATTTTGTTCAATAAAATTTGTAAATGAGAGTTTACAATACCTTTGATATGTTTCGGGAAAAGTTACACTGATTTTCGCTTCGTGCGCTCGGTCGATTCAGTGAATTAACAATTTGGAAATTTTGACAAGTAATTTTTATTGTTAATTACAATTTATTATTACAGCAATCGTGGATTAAATATTTTCTTACATATAAAAGCTAATTAATTAGAGAACAATTTGCCAGAATCCTACAAAATTCACGCTCGAATTCGTTTCCCGTGATAATTATAAAAAAGTAACAGTTCTCACTTCAATGTTGAAGAAAACGCTACGTGTGTGAATCGTAACGTTCTCATTCTCGGAAGTATCGTAACTTCTTAAGTTAGCTGCACGACAAGCTATTATACAAACTAATTCTATGGGACTTTACGGGATTGTGGAGACTTCGAAGACAACGGTTCCTTTTCTTTTCTTTTGTTCGGTTCGTACTTGTGTAACATCTTACTAATTCAACATTCAAAACCAACAAAACAGGTAATACGCTCACTAAGTATAACATATACATGTATGCATGTGGATTGCTCGCGACGTTATCGTGAACAACTGAGAATAAAAGCAATTCGTATTTATATTGCTCTTGCATACCCACCACGAAGAAATGCTGGAAAACAAAAATTGTACGAGTCACTCGTTGAGGCATTACATCTTTCTATCCCAAATACGAACATTTATAGATATACAATTATAAATCCCATATGGACCAGTACGGACGATCGAAATAAGGAAGATAATATTCTTATCTCTTATTTGTGTCTGTCGCGCATAAATCACTGCCTTTTCGACCTTCATCAAACATAGAAGAACTTTAATAAAACGTTTATGCTTATCATGAAAACTTTGTGCATTTATCGACGCTTAGTCTCTGTTATAAAAAGTATCAGTAGCTATTGTTTGAGCTCTAGTCGCGTGACAGTATATTACTTTTTAAAAAATCAGTCCCACGAACGCTTTTTCTGACAAGGATCAAAACTTTGATAGAAAATAAATTACATCTCAACGATCGGCGATCCCATAACGTTTCATTGTACAAAAAGTTATGGTAAAGTAATTTATACAAATTTTTAACGATTTATTTTGCACGAAATCACAATCGCGTTTATTACACCATAAGAGAAATGGTCCATAAAGGATTCACTGATACAGTTTTAATTAACAGTACAGTTCTAGAAATTATTATAAGAGAACATTTCGCAAACTCTGCAACGGATCTTCTATTAAAGATTAAAAATTTCTAATCCTTTGCCAGCCATCTGATCACTTGAACGCGTACAATAAATTTGATTTAAACATTATAAAACAAGTCTTGCTCACCGTTAACTCAACGAAGTTTAATGCATCGAAAAGTTGATCAATGTCGATCGTTTCTTTGATCCATCCGTTGATCCACGATGAACAAGATGATCTTCACCGTTGCAAAGTTCGACTGCAGCTTCACGAAGATGTCTGTTTAAAAGCGTAATTTAACGGTAGTACTGCTAACTGTTTAAAAAAAACGTTTGTTGAACACAATTCCACAGTCATTCTTTGAATCAATGGCCAGGACTGCATTGCAGCCGTAAATTCAGTAGTTTTTGCAAAAAGCAACGACCTTATGAACCTTACAGATTAATTGTTATAGAAGACTTGTAAATTTGAAAGCGTATAAAACAGTATGTATCCACATCAATGAAAGAGAGAAACGAAAGAACAAGAAATAAAAGGAAGGAAAGTACAGGATAACTTAACAGGCTCGATAATCAATTCTTTATAAGGTAACTTCTTGAAATTGGTAAATCAATCGATATTTTTCTTCTCTTAAAAAACACATTTCTTTCGATCAAAATATTTTTAGAAAGCAATCGTTGTGTACGTTGCGCAACGTTACTATAATAAGAGCTAACGTTTTCTGTGAAATTTCTTTGCTCTAAATTAGTAGAGTTGTTCAGAAATATTTCTCAATTATAATTAATTAAGACGGATCAATTTTTGGATCGAATATGCCGCGCAACAAACAAATCAGGACATTGTTTGTATGCTTGATTGGACACAAGAGATGTGTTGTCGAAATACATAAATATAATAGAGCCGCTGTATAATCCGTAATGTTAGTGTCATCGTATTACAATATAATAATAATTAATAATAATAATAATACATTTAGCCTAGATGGTATTCGTATAGATCAAAATGATCCGCTGGTCTACTTACGCAATTTTATAATTGTAATATAATGTTTGTTACTTTTTTTTGTTTGCTTGTTTAAGAAATATCGATAATGCCATAGTTCAGTAAAATAGTGACGTAACAATTGGAATTCTTAACGATCTGTTTTAAATTCTTACATTGCTTTCTATGACTTTGCATTGCATATTATGTTTCTACTCCCAGTTTCACTCTTTTCCTCGCTCGTGCGCTCTCTTTCTTTCTCTCTCTCTCTCTCGCACACACACACACACACACACACGCGTGCGCACACACAATCACTCTCTCTCTCTCTCTCTCTCTCTCTAACTTTGTTACGAATTCCCCCAACTCCGTCGTCCTTTTCTTTCACATATCTTTTTTTATTACCAAAAATAAACAGCCACTACGATTAAAAAAAATGTAGAATGCATATAATAGTAATGAGAGATACTAATAATAATAGTAATAATTGATAGAATGATATAGATAATTATGTACCGTAAATGTAAATAGTTGGTATGACAATTGTTTAATTGTTTAAACTCGAAGCACAATTCATTACCATTTAAAAAATACAATCAAGTAGTCATTACAATATACATTATGATTTTTTCATATATATAGCACATATACTTGTATTGAATTTAGTCAATGTTTAAGTCTCCGGTTTTATCAATGACAGTTTTTTATATTGCGGGCGCATTTTGTGGTTGTTTTTCGTTTTCTTTCTGCATAGATTTGTTTTATTGTGTAAAATAATTAAAGATAAGTTGTTATTATATTATGGTTTCCGCTGGGGGGCTCCGGCATAACAACTAGCTCCATTGCAGCTAGCTCTGCAATTCCATTATTTAGCCCGTTACCGGGTACACTTGGCATTTTATTTAAAGGAGCCAACATCTTCCCTTCTTCTTCTTCTTTACCTGAAAATTAGAATACTAATTAAGGTACTATTCTTGTGGCATGAACATGTAATTTTATGAAATCATACTGTTCATGTGTTAACCTTGACATAACCTTAACATTTTTCAGATTTGTAACTTTGAGTTTCCAAAGAAGAATACACAACATTCAAGTATACTGTTAGCAAGTTAATAATTGCATACACGAATAAAATAAGTTTACTCAAAGTCACGTATTCAAATATGCGTCGAACAGTTTCATTAAACATATCTGAACTTCAGGAATACTAACTTGTAGCGCAGCTCGAGTTGCCGTTTCGAATACTTCCCTAATACCCTCCTTACTTTTAGCAGAACATTCAAGATAAGCGAAAGCATTAATTTTTTCGGCCATAGCTCTACCCTCCTCAGGCTTTACTGGTTCTTGTTTCATCTTGCTAAGCTCCTTGATGGTGTTAGGATCGTTGCGCAAGTCTTTTTTATTTCCAACAAGGATGATGGGCACGTTCGGGCAAAAGTGCTTCACCTCTGGTGTCCACTTCTCGGGAATGTTTTCCAGGGAATCGGGACTATCGATGGAAAAGCACATTAGGATTACGTCTGTGTCAGGATAGGACAGTGGACGCAACCTATCATAATCTTCTTGTCCAGCTGTGTCCCAAAGAGCCAGCTCCACCTATTGTCATAAATAATGTCTTATATAGTATATTATGTGATGCATAAACGGTTACAAGAATTGTAAAGTAATTTTTCCGAAGACTCACCTGTTTGCCGTCGACTTCAATGTCCGCGACATAGTTTTCGAATACCGTGGGTACGTATACTTCAGGAAACTGGTCTTTGCTGAAGACTATGAGTAAACAAGTTTTACCACAGGCACCATCACCCACAATAACCAATTTCTTCCTAATGGCTGCCATGAATTCTAAAATGAAAATCATTTTGCATTTATTTACTATAGCTCCATTATGATTCCACTTGATAAGAGTATATGTCCTTATGCACATAAATCTTTTTCAAAGATTATCTATTAATAAAAAAGCAAGTAATACACAGAGGTTACATACCAGTAACAAATTTTCATTTAGAGAACTGGTGAATCATAAGAAACGGCTGATGATTGCGTGAATGAAATATCTATAAACCTAATAACTTACCTATACTCGAATAGCGACATAATTCTTTAGAATATACTCTTTTAAAGTGTATTTATTCTAACACTATAATCTTTGCCAGCGATGTCTAATATGCGCTGAGAGTATTCTCAACTTTATGTACAGGTGAAACAGTAAAAATGTGCACTAATAATTTCTAGCGCTTGATCCTAAAAATGCACGTACATAAACATGTGTCTATATATGCATATATTCGTAAATTGTAGATAATCCAGATAATAACAGATTCTGAACTGATCATTGAGTTTCAGAACTATCAAAGTTCTAATAATAATGAATCTAAATCAAATGAGAGAACATCTTTTGGAAACTCCACCAAAAAATAAACTAAGGACATGCAGCAAGTGATCATGTAATACACGTAAGGTAATCACAACTTAATGGGAAATGCAAGAAGTGCTGAGAGCAGGGGATTAATGTAACTGTTAAAAGAAGATACATCTCCTATAGCCTGAAAAGGCACAAACAAGTGAAAAAGCAATTTTCAATGGATAAATCCAAGAGCATATACAGAGATACAAAAGAAATAGTGAAAGAGATTGAGAAAAAAAGCATTCTTCAGGATAGAGTTAGGAAGAAGTCAGGGTAATCCTTCAAAATTGTTTGCATTAGATTTGCTTTTTGACAAATTCTAGAAACAACGACTCGGATTCAAACCTCGTAGGGTATAGAATTTCTTCCCTAAAAAGTGTTGTAATTATTGATTCTTTTAACACACTAAATTGCTATTAGCATTACATATGTGTACAATAGCCATACACTCCTTAAAGCCCTCCATTGACTTAGATTTACATTGCTAGAAAATTGTTTCTAATCTCATTACTGCCAGCTGCTACTTATATGTGGGTATTGTAGGTAAGATTTTGTTGTTATCTATTCTGTTGTCTACTTCAAATACTATTTAGAAAGCAACCTACGAGGGCTGAAGATTTAAAGGATATTGACTGGGTCGTACCTGATCCAGGGTACCCCGTATCGTCTGGACCGAGGCATCGGCCCGCATTGCATCCCATGTTTTTAGTCTTTCTTTCAGCGTCTCTGTTTTAAGTGGACATTTTATATGTTAGAATGGATAGGAGGCTGCGAGATAATTGCACGTACTACACAAACATCATAATTGTCAATATGTATGCATATAGATCTCTTTTTTTTTGTCATAGCTATATACTTGTAAATATCTGTAAAAGTATTAAATAATATCTATGATGATTTAATGCGCGACGCATATGTAATCTATCAATTCTTAACTCTTTCCTTCGGATACATTGAAAATGTGTATACTACAAGGCACTGAGCTTGTCATTGCCTATATGTAAATGTAATGTTATCATAGTCAATATCACTGTGTACAGAATTAAATTAAATTGAATGTAATATGGAATGCACAAGGTAGGGCCTACACAACAATTACTTAAACAACTCGAGAAACAATTTTGTTGCTAACAATTGGAGCTCTTAGTATCTAAGTATTCGAGTGGCTACTTATTATTCTTTCTTGCACAAATTATGCAATTTATGCTTTTGATCCTTAATGTGAAGGCTCATAGCATCATGAATACAGAGAGTTGTACATAAATTAATTTGATTTATATTATGAGATGCACCAGGTAAGACTATACCTTATGCTTTAGAACAAACTGATATGATTTCAAAGAACATGCATGAATATATCTTATCCTGTATGAAACATGCACTATCCAAAGTTATATGAACTCATTGAAAATAATATTTGGGAAGCATAACTAAATGTAATAGGCAAAACATTCGCATGGTGTAACAATAAGATGCTTCATGAAATCTTTCAATTATTTAGTAGCAATCGATAAACAATCATATATATAAATGTGTCTATACATATATGTAAATGCATATTAAGTATATATAATACATATATATGTACTTATATTAAAAAAGGAGTAGAAGATATCTTAACATGGTGCTAACATTAAGATGTTTCAAATATGAAGATTTGATCTTCATTTTATTGTAATTGTCAAATGTTCTCTTTATAAAACATAATTAGTTTCAAATATATTCAAAATAGTATTGGGTATTCGATGTTCATATTTTTACAGATTATAGTTGATGATATACATAGAAAATGAAAGGATTACTTCTAGCTGAGAAACATCCAACAATATAAGCATAAAATTTTCTTTCCCACAAACCATTTAGGAAGAGTATTTTGTGTGAGCTAAGTTAAAAGCGCTTAGTAAAATTTCTCTCAGAAGCAAAGATCTTAGCGTAAAATATGGTCTATTTTGCAGAAGCGATGCAAACGAATAAAAGACTGTATGTGTCAGTTAAGTGAGAAAAGTGTTACGTGTTGTTAACATTATGGTAACACAATCTATTCAATTTTTGGACTATCGTAGGATTAACCACTGCAAACAGTGCAAGCTGCATGGAGAGGTGCAGCATTCGTGTGGACCTCTCTAAGAATTGAAACCTTCGATTGAAACGTTTGAATTGCCATCTGCCAGATGCAGCAATTATTTATAGTAGCATATACCGTTCCAAAGTACATTCGAAATACAGTAGGATTTTGTACAACGCGATCCAAAAATTGCTACTGCACCCGTACGAGGCGGTCTTAAAATTGCTGAAAAAGAATCTAATACTGAACACTCCTCAATTTTTAATCGGGTTGTACGAGACCCTGCAGCGAATAAAAAGGTTGTTCGTTCGAAGGAAATCGACGTGCGTTTGTTTAGCATCTCCATTACGGAACAAAACGGAAATTCCGATGAAATCATTCTGAAGGTGAGGAAACGTAAGTGCGAACAACAGAGAGTAATAAGTGGAGCACTCTCCGAAAAGTGAAGAGTAACGCGGGCTCGTATCGTGTCAAAGAACGTACCGACCTTTTGTTTATCGGAGATACGAGACGTCGGTCGACGACGGGGTGGAAATCAACGACGCCGATACAGACAGGAATGTCAAGTCAGAACCGCGACACACTTCTTTGCTCAAGTTTCCACAGAAGAGGTCCGGAGAGCTTTTTGCCGAATTTTGCACAGCCGGAAGTGCATTGCCGCGTAACGGGGTAAGAGGGCGGGGAAAGGGTGGTGAGGGGGTGGGGATACGGACGAGAGGGGGCGGATGGGGGCGCTAGGGGTGCGACAGGACAGCGACGCAAGGGTCTAGTGCCTGGTGGATGATTTACTTACTGATCTAAAAACCAGCTCGAGTATTCGAAGCTGATACGGGCTAATCCAAAATCACCGATCAAATTCAGCCCCGAGCAAACAGCGCGTAGCTTCTATGCTAACTGAAACGGTGGTCGTACGAAGATGCCGTGGATTCGTAACGCATGGCACTCCCTCGGCCCTCTCTCTATATCACGGGAGGAGGAGAGGCCTTTTTTCCCTCCTTGTGACAGACACACACAATATTCCCGGTCGCAGCGTTAACGAACCGATCACGGGGCACCTATCGAACACCCGGGCACACAGCACAGCACACTCTCGCACCGCTCCAATCAGTATTACTTAAGAAATAATTGCGTATTACCTGAAATGTTAAGCGACAGAAAGTCAAGAAAATGGCTGCCCTCGATGGCCACACCTCAATCTGTTGAGTGTGCGGCAATCGAGCAGCGAGGGGGGCACTATGCTCAGGACCGTGCCTACGGCCTCGTGGACCATCCTCACGCCTACAAGACGACTCGGATTCCCGAGAATTGCCTCGACCGAGGTTCACCGTTCGTTATCAGTCGTATTTCACGACTATTAATACTCGATGATCAATTGCGCAAATTAAGATAGATCTTTGCACCGTACTTACATTGTTCGCATATAAAATTGCTTACAAAGAATTCTACATTCAGGTTCATTTTTGATATATATATATATAGAAGTCCTCCGAACAAAGAAATTTAATAATAAAAACTGACAACACGGATTCCCTAATCGTTTAACCATAGTGAATGTAAATTCATTGTTAAAAAGATTTGTTATTGTAATTTAAAATTTGTTTTATTCGCATTAGTATAAAAATAATTCATTTGTCCGCATAGTCGTGTCTCTCAATTGGGATTTCAGTTTCTATACTATCGCATTATGTATATATGTACATATTTTGAATACATATGTACATATACATATAGTAGTATTTCAGTAAGAAGAGAAGAATATTTAGTTCGTATTAACAATATATCGACAAAATCGACCATTCATACCTGCAAAAGTATGATCGAAACATGTTCATTTTCCAGTCATCGATATAAATACGATTCTTGCAACGCGACTGTTTTTCTTTCAAGACAAAAAAATACTTAACGTTGACACCGTCGAATGATACGTTCCTGGTTGGTACTCCGAAACCGGCGAATCATGCGCCACCCGCGCACGTCATAAACCTGTGGAGGGACTTTGCGCACGCATCATGTTTCTCGGGTGTACATGTATTTGTGGGTGGAAGATGGAAAGGGTTGGAAAATATGTAAATAATAATGCTACATCGCGTTCCAGGATACGTGAAAATCACGACACCGAAACGATGTGAAACAAACAAGGACGAACTTCGAATTGTTTTACTTCTATAGTCCGAGAAAAAAATTCAAATTTTTTTCATGATGCGTCATAATTATCACACTTTCGATAAAAGAAATTATCTGTTGCTTCGCGAGAAGGACAGGGAGGAAAACAAAGAGATAGAGGATCATAAAGAGAGAAAGAGAGAGACAAGAAAGAGAGAGAAGATCGAAGCACGATGCATCGTAACTGTAGTTAACGCGTTATTTATAATACTACATACATTCGCGCGACCGATGATCGGTATAGCTAACCAATACTTCTGAATATAGATGCAAACAATGCAAACATAGTTGAAAAATTAAATTTAGTCAGCCGAAGGAAAGATATAATACGTATGCACTCATAACAAGAAAAGCCTAATGTGTTTATCAAAATTTAGAGACAGCGAACTACGATAGGATGGAGAGACTTACCGGCTAAGAACTATTAACCAACGGTGATACCCATTTACAAAAGAGAACGATGCACATACAGTGTTCGCAATCACTCGTAAATACGTATTTATGTACACGTACACCGAAAACAAATTAGACCACGAAATATAAAAATGGCTTGTGTATTTACACGCGGGCTTTGTTCAGTGCCAAATAAGAATGATGTCATTGGATGACGCATGCAGAATTAGCGTACGCGTGCTACCAGTTTAAAAGGATACAAGCGGCGTGAATTTTGAATTCCCGAATTATTTCGGACCGTTCGATCTTATTGGCACTTACACGGATTACTGATTACCGTCGTGTAGTTGCATTTTTAAAGTTCCTTTGGAAAGCCCGCGTAAGGTTTAAAATGAATGTTTTGGTATAAAGAACAAACAAAGATAATAATTCTTTATATTCATTTTTTTTTTCAACTTTGAGGAAAACAGTGCTGTATTTCATAATGTGTAGATAAAATTATATTTTTAGTTTTAGACAATTACAAAAATGTCACATGAACTGTAAACGTTTTGGAAAGATTGATTTGATTCGTCGTATATTTAGTACGTTTTTATAAACGTAAAAATATTACGGAAGTATATTATCTTGTAAATTTTTCAATGTGTCTTTTTGATTGGCATACATTCTTTTTATTGATTCCGGATAACGAAATGATGTACATGTAGCGATAGCATGATGGAGATTGATATTAATGTATTTTACTTTTTAATTCTTTCGACTATGAGATGTTTCATCATATTAAAAATGACCGTTAAAGGAAACAGCGATAACAATATCTATCGTAACGTGATACAAATGAACAAGAATTAAAATACATATTTAACGACACGTTGTACAGCATAAACAGTAATAGCAATTCATATGCCCTTAGAGAGCCATCCTATCCAGAAAATATTCATTCCTTTTTTTACCATTATCACCGAATGTTTTGCATATAATACCACGTCGGTACATATCTAAAAGACAAGTTGTTCCGTTTTATGTAATAGATAAGTTAAAGAAAAATTTTTATAGTATATATTCATATGAATATCGCCTTAATCAGTTAGCCTCGCAGTTATTTTAATTCTGTTGTGGTGGTTCAGGATTACTTGGAGCATTTCCCATTTGTTGCATAAATACCTCCAAAAGTTCGGGATCGGAATTTTGTATTAGTTGCGCTACTCGTTGACTTCTGAAAAATATTGAAATTCTATCGATGCAACTACTATGCAACTATTGCACAGAAAAAATAGAATTCGATATTTACGCTCGGAGAATGTCTGGATTAGATAGCGCAACCTCGATCATATCCTCAAACGTAGACAATCCTTCAGTTTGCTCTCGCAATCTTTCTTCAGCAACGTGCAAATTGTATTTATAACTTTCATTATCAGGCTCCATTTCTAAAGCTTTCTTATAACTATCTCCAGCTTCTGCAAGTCTATTTAGGCTACAGTATGCTAATCCTAGTCGACCATGTGCTTTGCTGTAAGTGGGATCAATGGTCAGTGCAGCTTTACAATCGCTAATTGCTTGTTCATAATTGCCAATTTTGCTGTATGCTGCTGCACGGTTGCAGTAATATACTGCATTTGCACCATTTAATTCAATTGCTCTAAACAAAAAATATTTTAATGTTATGCATTTCATTAATTCTTCCATTTTGTTATACAAATTTGTAGACCTTAACTAAATTATCTAAAATTAATTGTATTATATTCAAGATGTATACTTTGTGTAGCTAGCGATTGCTTCTTGGTGTTTTTCAGCCTTCATGTAAGCATTTCCTTCATTTTTCAATCTCTCTGCTTCAGCTTTTTCTTCAGGCATAGCTTCCTTATCAGGCGTAGCTTCCTTATCAGGTTGAGGTTTTGTGGACTCAACTGTGTTTTTATATACTTTGAGTAAATTAAAATTTGCTTGAACATCAGACGCTTGGACATTGTAAGCGCTTTCTAGGCATTGTATTGCTACTTCGAGACTCTCCCGAGATTCCTCGGTGATGTTTCCATCCTCCAATTGTTGAGTTAAAAACTGAATAATAGCTGCAACCAGACCTTTGACAGCCATCACTGTCTCCACAGAATCGTTAAATCTAAAATGAGAAGGGATATCAGACTACGTGTTCCTTGGCACGTAACATAATCTCTACATAATCTCTTGAAAACTAATAATTTTTATGGCATGTTGAAGTATATCGATCATAGTCAAGGAATAAATATCATAGCAACAACATCGCTTGTAGCAACAATATCAACGAATGCTATTAATAAATTGTTGAATGTTTTATTATGTCAATTCACTGTTTGCTAACATAACCAATAGAACGTACCGGAAACACGATAGGCGATTAAACGACACGAATTACATTAGAATAAGTGCAAAATAATACAGATATTTTCAGCCAATCTTAATCGTTAGAAATACGTTTAATTGTTAATCAATTATGCGGTTGGTTATCCAATTTGACAGATCGTAGAGTACATTGACAAGGCACATTGTATCCATGCTGAGAGCCCAGAGCTTTTGGAAAATCTTGTCGAAAAGAGTCAAGGGGAGCGATAGCGCTTGGCTTAGTTTATATCGAGAAGAGTAATTATTCAATAAATATGATTGAAAATAATGGAAACTACAAACAAGGCTACTTATACGGTATACATGAACAAAAATAACGATGCGACGAACAACAATCAGTAAAGTTGAATACGCTGAGTTTGGTAGAATCTAAATACACTGTCAATTGTCCATTGCGGTCAAATGTAGTGTTAGTTGGTCTTTCCGACATGAAATCTAAACAGCGCGACCGCGCTACATGGGACTCAAACGGTTAAGTTGTCGATTATATGCGGTTCTTCTTTTTTTGCATTGTATGTACCTTGAAAACCGAATATGACGTTGCGCAGCAACAACGGGAAATTTCAATATGATTCAATGGCTGCCACTTGCTCGAAAAAGGAAACCTTAGCGCAGGCCTGGACAACTGATTCCTCACGAGCTCCGGCCCCCCTGCTCCATCCGCTATCCCCCCTCTCCCCCCAATGCCAGCAACTACTACGAACAGGGACAAAAATCGGGATGCATGACGTCATAAAATATCTCGTTTTGAGACGTAAACAATATGTATTTTGAAAATATAGGAATGCCCAGGGAAATTTTCTGCATTCATTCAATGTCGAAACATACTATTTATCATAACCAGTATCGAAAAAAATTGAATATTTCTTACAGTTATAGACGATTTTTGCCAAGTTAGTAATGAAAAGAATATCTCGCCAATTAGAGTCGCAAAATGAATGTTCTGTTTTTTTTTTCAAAAGTAGCCTCCTGAAACACTATCGCCACATATCGGTAAACAGTCGAAGTAATCGACTCCTGTCCTATATGAAAAATGTATCCTGAAATCAGCCGATTTAGGGGTTAAAAATGTATTTTGAGGCTGTAGAAATATTTAGGAGACTCGGCTGGATCTATATGACCCAGAAACAGTTAATCAATTGTTAAAAATAAAGATAACCCATTTCTCCAACTAGCCAAATATACATACGATAGTAATTTTCTCTGTAGCTGTAGCACGTTCGTGGAGAACATGACGCGCGAAATTACGAAAACGAGTAAAGCGTGCGCAAGCGCAACCAACACAAGCTACATAATTACTAATGACTGTTATGCTAATTAATTATAATTCGTGTTATTAACGTTTGGTTTTCTTACACGATATCGACGCAGCAGATTCTTCTGAACGGTCTCGGGTCCTTGATTTATTTTTTGGTTGTCTGATTTTGCAATAATTAATGTCTTAAACGGCTCTGCATTGTGGATACGCGAGCGATTGTGACGCCTCTTGTGGAGAGAACATGTATCACCGTTTGTAGTCTGTACAGCGCCAATTGAGGCAGTGGCAAAACGCTCGAACTGTTAGCCAAAATCGATTGTCGATATTTGGCTAATAGTTGGAGCGTTCGGTCGCTACCTGAAATGGCGCTATGCGTAGGTTTGTAATTTAAATTTGACGAAAATGATTTTCGGAATTTGTATTGCATTGCACATGTTCTAATAATTTGTATCAATAATTATTAAGAATAAATGTTTGAATTTTCAAGTGTGTTCAATAAAGCTGAAGAATCACAGTATATAGACTCGTTAGAAATGTTTTCAAATAACAAGACGAGCCATGCCGTATAATAAAGAAACGAAACTGTATTTCACGTCGAGAGCATGTAATATAATTATCAAACGTTCGTCGAGTTCGCTGATAAACATTCTCACGGAGAACATCCAGTTCGCTTATCACAAAAAACAAAAGAAGAACAAAGTTCAATCGGAGGTGTCCTTTTCCTTCTCCCCCAAAAGGAAACGAAAAGAAACAGAAGATGAAAAAGAAAGAAATAGTAAAGGAGCGCCGCTTCCTACGATCTATCGCCGATGAAATCGGTCCGGTCTCCCTTGGTCTCGTAGCGAAATACGATTAGGATCACCGCGGGAGGAAACAGGCGCGTCCCAGGCGAATCAAAGATTTCTGTTACGGTCTTCTACGATTACTTGTTCTTTTGTTTTTGTCGAAACTGTACCCTGGTAATTTACGCTGTACGAGTCGGAAACTGAACGACACTCGGCGCCGGCGAATTGATTCGGAACTTCTCACGTTTCCGCATTCCCCAGCTATAGAAACAAATACCACGCACACGTCTCAACGATAATAAATCAACTGCGGACGAACCCGAAATTTTGCGACTAATCCAAAGATGACTGTAGCGAACGTCGGAGCGAGCGGACTCGCGTTACAAAAGGTCTTATCTGATAAAGAAAGGGATGAAACGTCGCTCAGCCATTTCTGGCAACCATCGCGATCGCGCGACACCCGCAGTCCGATAATAAGTTACCAACGAATACATTTACTCCCCTATATTATATAAAATCACAACCCACGTAAACGTAACGAAACAATGTTCAACAAATCATCGATCCTCGTCTGTGCTGCTGTGTGTTGCACTCTACGCGTGCAATATACGATGGTCTGGGCTAAGATGATGGACGTTGACTCAGGGTGTCCGGATGCAATCGGGCAAAAGTGGTCGGACTCCTCGTTTTTCTAAAATTTTCAAGATCTCCTGAAGCCTCGGACACACAAAATTACATTGATCAGTTTATCTTCAGCTTGCTGTCACATTTTCTCTCAATTGTACCGTGATTTCATGAGCACCCTGTATGCTGTACGCCGATCCTCTCAGGAATAGGTCATCAACGACTCACATCGATCGTCCATCATACATATAATATTATAATTGATGAACACGACACAGAAAACTCGTGCAATTTTGTTGTTGTTGAGTGTCTTGCCTGAATACATACATTCGGAATCTCTAACAAGAAGGTCGACCAGGAAACATTTGCAGATCTCGATTAATCTCCATTGTTTTGAAATTTGGAGATCACTATCGTTGTTCTCTCTTTCTCTGCTACGAGTTCCCGGTATCCTTTTCATCAACCATACTTGAACGGAGTTAACGTATGCAAACGGGGGTGAGGCAACGGTTTTTTAAACGACGACAGTCGTTAGGCGACAAGCGATCCCACAGCTGCTTACGATCATTAAATAGATGTCACTGGTCTTTTCAACATTGAACAATGAGATAGAGATACAAGGATCCTCCTAATTTGTCAATTTCTTGCAGAAATATCAGAAGATTGGATCGGTAAGAAACGATTATCACATACCAACTCATTACTTTTCTACTCGCAAAATGTAGCAAAAATTCGCAACGTACAACAAAAACAATGTGTTTAGTCGTTCAAAGCTGACAGATTAATTAACATTCCTAAACTATTTGTTCAAGATGGATCCAGAACATTATTCTGGAATCAATTCATCGATTAAGAATTAGACGTATAACTTTCATATCTCCGTGATTGAAAAATGGATTGTAACGAGTAAAAAATAGATTGTTCGCTGAGAAAGACCAGGTGTTTGCGTCCATTTGGAATCTAACTAGAAATTGTAACAGTGAAGAAGTCTAGATCGCGGTCGAGGCTGTCGTTTCGTGATAAAACGTGGCTTTGAAACCTCTGGATCCTCTGAAACGCAGAGAATCCAGATCCAGAACCCTCTAAGCATTCCTTAGCTTCCACCCTCACTGTTAAAACACGCGGTGGATCAGGAAAGTGTTCAAACACTGGTTAGAATAATCGATTTCGTTGAATTTTACAATTGTATAAACTATATGGTTGCAGAATATGTACTTGGATTCTAATCTCTGGCCACGGGAGCTCGTTTTGCAGCTATGTACTGTGGAATCGCTGGATCGTTGTTGTCACGCTGGCGTTGCAACTTCGGATGCTCGAATTATCGCGTCGAAATTTCATTTCACTTTCGCGAGAGTAATATTTGCTACGGAATGATACGGACGATCGCACCGCGAATATTAAATGTTGATCAAAGGAAAATGCTGCCGAAATAGCGTGCACTAATGAAACAATTAAATGTCATTCCTGATCGAGCCACGGACAACTTTAATATTACCGTTCTCGTGTCAGCTCAAAACGATCGTTCGCAAAATTATGTAGAACTCGATCGAATACTCGACAGCTTCATATTTTTACTCTGTCACACGTAACGTTAACTTGAAGAACAAACTCCTACATTCCCAAACTAAAACATTCACAAAACTTACAGCTATTTCTAACCTAAGAGCCTATAATAAATAATATATAATACAATATTTTTTTACAAAGTCGAAAACAAAACTTCTCGGTGTTACCCTTGACGCATGCGTAAAAATTTGAACAACAATAAACCAATACTTGATCATGGTGGGCGAATTCAGTACCGAAGACACGCAATCTTACATTAAAGTATTTTTTTGTACAGATAACACTTCTCAAGAGAAACTGCACCCCTGGCAAAATCTGTTTCATCGAATAAAACATCTGTTATTACTACAACTTTGACTTTAACGTGGAAAATAATTTCATTAACAAGAAAAGCAAGCGCAATGATAAATCTTGTCATACTGTACGAAGAAAGTGTTAATAGAAAAATAAACCATCTCCAAATTTTTTAAACGATCACGTTCTCGATGATTGAACATTTCCTGCCAGAGGTGGTAAATATCCCAGCCGTTAAAAAATAATGCAAATATTTTATCGAGTTCTACATTTAACAGCCTTTCCGGTAATTTCCGGAGAAATCGCACGCAGCTCGACCCCCATGAATCGCGAAACTGAAGCTCGTACATCTTCGTTCTCGAACGTCCAATTTGAACACTTTCGCGAGCCGCAACGGCGCACATACAAAACCCGTGTTCGTTTTCGCGATCACGGTCCATGTTTTGGGGCGTAAGAAATGTTCCTTCGTTTTCTTCTTCTTCTTCTTTTCTCGAAGCGGTGAGCCAGATTCGACTGGTCGCTGGATTCAATTCGCTTGAAACGCAAAGCATTATCTGTCACCGGGGACCTTTCCCGGTCCGCGCGGCCCTCTTGTGCACCTTGTTCCCGTTTGTACTTTCTACAAAACATTGTTGGGACAAGACCACGCAAATCTATGGCAGAGACACGTTCACGTTCACGTTCACGTCGTGTCGTGTCCCTTTATGGCAAAGGACGTTCCTTCGTAAGCGAGCACTCGCGAGAAGCGCGGAGAACGCGTGGACCCTACCGGAAGCCGTAGCGGCCAATTTAGTACCGCGGTCGTTTTCATGATCAAAGCATACTTTGCCCTTAACTAATGTACACTTGTTTTTCATAATTTTTTTACCCTCCTTTTTCTTCGTCGCGCGTGTGTCTCTTTTGTTTGTTTTGTGTGTGTGTGTATATATATACAGAATAAATTAACGAGTACCTAATACTAAAAAGATTACGTGTCAGAGGCCAACGGGCCTTCAAAGACGCTCGCAACTCTCACACGACCCGGAAAACTTCAAGATGCTTCCAATGCGATATGTTCGTTCCTGCTGTGCCACTACCTAACGTTCTACGTTGTCGTTAATTCATGAATTTTCTCTCCCCTTTTCTTTCTCTCTCCTCTTTGTCCTCTGGTATGAATTCAAGAAGTAGAACGGGAGCACCAGTTTCTCGCGCAGGATACCCAAGCAATGAATCGTAGCACCAATTTCTAAACATCATAATTAAATGCATCACAGCGTGCTGGAATCGCTACAAAGAGACAAGGATACTATCATTGTGCATGCGGGAGCATCTTGTACGCTAGTCATCGCAGCGATGTCGATTATCGTGTTCACTCGCGCGTGTAGGCCGATTTTCGTGGCTTCTGAGCGAAGGCCAACTCGAACAAATTCTCATGTTCCGAGCTTTCAGGACGAGTTAACTGAATAGTTCGAATTTTAGCTATCACATTTTCAGTTTAATCAACAAAGAAAAGATCCACCTGGGAAAAAGAATTCGAATCCGTGCCGTGTCGATCTCATTTGTTCCACTCTCTGGATTTCCAGCCTTCGCTCTATCAATATGAAAAAGAATTTGAATCCGAGTCACGAGTGTATACGATAGTTGCTGTCTTCTCTGTTTTCTTTTCACGAATATTACTCGTGTTGAAAAAGACCTATCTATACACGATTCGCCATGCTGATCCATACAGCGATGTGCTAATATTAGACGTAAACGTAAATGAGATCGTGTAAATACTGTAGCCTGAAGTATATAAATTACTCCAATTACATCTTCTTATTTCTCTTTCTCACCCACACACACATGCACACGCACAATACACACTCCTCCACTCGCGAAGAATTAGAAGAGCGACATCAACAAATTGCACAGTTAAAACCGTTTAAATATATAATACGTCGGAGTTTCTCTACTTTCACATTTTGGTTTCCTTGTATCCAATTAGATCGTATGACAATAAAGATTATAATTACAGGATGGCTTTGGACGCGCCTCGAGATGCACGTATACACATAGTGCTTGATCGTGAAAGCTGTTCTCCAAGCTGTATCGATTCGATGGAAGCAAAAGATTTTGAGACTCGAGTATACAAACTCCTGTTTTTCGTTTTGTTTTAAAGCTGCGAATATAGAACTGCTCCATTTGCTTTTGATTTACCTTCTCCTCGCTCTTACTCAAGTACTCTATTAGATTATATAGACGCTTAACTGTTTTCGTTTCGTGAGATTTCGTCGAGATAGAACAGATATTTAAAAAAAAAAAGACACAGGAAAAAGAAACGTAACTATAACAGGTATTCGTCGTCGTTCGTTGGCAGAAGAGTCTGATCAACGCGTGGACATCATTTCTCTAACTCAACAACGTCTTACTTAAACATTCTTTTTATCTTTTCCAGATCCAGCGGCGTCAAAAGCACTAGATGCATCCTCGGCCGCGTCGATCTTATGCTTCTTTAAGGTCTTCCTACCCTCCGGATTAGCCTCTGAACTTTTACCACCTGCTTTCTGCTCGCTGGACTTGTGACCGCCTCCTTTTTCACTGATTTGACCTTTTTGCGTCCCATGCGAACTCTTCTCACCGTGAGATTTTTGAGTCGTAGCCTGTAAGTTCTTTTCGTTGCTCAGCGACTTCTGGGACGAGTGCGAACTTTTGTCGCTGCCCGATGACTTCTGGCCAGAGGCTTGGGAACACTTGTCGCTGAAGTGCGACGGAGCCTTCTGCACCGCGGTTTGGGAGCTTTTTTCGCTGCTGTGCGACGCTGCTTTTGAAACTGCAGCCTGCACACCTTTCTCGCTGTTCTGCGAGGACGTCTTCAGACACGTCTGTGAGCCCTTCTCGTTGCTCTGAGACTGCTTATGGGACGCAGTTGAACGGGTTTGCGGATTGGGAGAATTATTGACGAACTTGGTGGTTTCTTCGATCTTATTGATGGATTGCTCCGTGGTCTTCGAAGATGGGTACACCTTGGAATCTTGGTCGCGACGGTCGTTGTGAACTCGTTCTACCTCAGTCGATTTTGCAGAGACTTTCTCGGTCTTTTCCGAAACTTTCTCGGTCTTTTCCGAGGCTTTCTCGGTCTTTTCCGATAGCAGAGCGTCCTTCGCAGAGTAATCGTCGCCTTTCGAACCAGTCGGCGAATCCTTCTCTTCCGCTATTCTGGGCAGCTGCGTGCTACCGCAGGAGTTTGTCATGCTTACATTCCCCAGGTTAATCGATATCGCGTGGGACAGCTTCGAGTAGTCGGACTTCTGCTCATTGGATACTTTCTTCTCAGTCTTCGAGTCGTTCGTGTCCTTGAAGCTGTCCCCATTTTCCTCCGAGGTCTCAGTATGCGAGGTTTGAGCGATAGTCACGCGGGGAGTCACCTTTACCACTGAATTAGCTAGTGGCGATATCGAGGTCTTGTTTTCTGCGGAGCGCGGATGCAACCGGTCTGGACTTAGAGCTCTTCTCAATAGAGGAGACCCAGGCTCTGCGGATTTTGGACGTCCGTAGCTCTTCTTCTGATTGTTCGGCGTTGACAAGCAGACACCTAAAATCGAGGTTTCTCTATTAATAGTTTGGTCACGAAGATCCTGCGAGAATTAAACGAAAATAGACTCCTTAATAGTAACATGAATCGCCGAGAAGTTATACGATCAGTCTGTCACTCATACGAATTTTAATTTATACTTCACCGCACCTGGACTATAGGACTGTGTAGTGTTGGAACTACCAGGCTGATGTCCCGTGGGGAACGCTAACGGGCTGGGACTTCTGGTCGGACTAGCCGGAAGCGGTGACGGACTAGGAGTCCTGGCCAATGGAGACAGCGGTATATGGCCGACGGATTTCCTGCGGTTCGGTGAATGAATATTTTTCGCTGCCGTATGTAACTTGTGCTTCAAACCGTGAAGAGTGCTGGGTCTCTGATAGTGAGACTGATTCGAGATAGTTGCCAGGTTTGCGGCAGACGTGTTCGATCCCGGAGACGAGGAGTTTGGACTTGAACAAGAACTCGAGTTACCGGTCGAATGGTAGGAATCGGAGCTGACGCGGTTAGTCGGTGGCGATGGACTACAAACAGACTTCGTGCAGGCTGCAAAGTATGGCGAGGTCTCCTGAGAGCGCGTGAACGACTGGAAGGATCGGCTTGGTGTCACCATGGACGGCGAACAGATTCCTGCGGCCATCTGTAAAATGATAGGCAAATAGAATTTCCAGTACGTCCATCTGATTTTTCACAGTTAATATAGGTATATGTGTTTTGAAACTCAAAGTCTTCGATGTTCAGTGTTGTGTAAGACTCTGAACGCGGTTAATCAGACATTGGAGAAAAGAACATTGAAAAGCTGTCGCGTGAGCGTAATCGAGCAACCGAATTCTGGCTTGAACAGAAATGGCGAAACTGAATCTGATTATCAAAGAAGATGACGATCAGGAAACGTTACGTAAAATCATACCATAAGTGGAGGTTTGCTGTCGCTGGATAGAATGGGTGCTGACAATGGACAACTGATAGTTAATGGCTGCAATAAAAAACAAAAGTAACGCTTAACATAATCGGTGTATAAGTCGCTTGTAAGTAGCAGCCGGTGCTTCAGCGTGTTATGCCGCGTCTAGTATTTGTGTGAAAGAAAAAAATAGAACGTACATGTAATACATATTAATACATTGATTATACTAGCCATAAGAACACGTGTACGTTCACATTTAGGCTTTTGTTACGTCTACAGTATGCAAAAATTTACGCCAACATCTTCTGTACCTGTTGCATTTCTACGCTAGCTCGTTTTGAACTAATTCGCTTAAAGAGGGACGTTTTTCGTTTCTTATCGGAATGATCGCGCTTCTGTTTCCGTTGTTTGTACAACGTTCGGCGTGCCATTTTGCTTTGGGCTAGGTCCCTTTTCCGTCCTCCGGTTTTAATGCTGGTATTTTCCAGCGGTGTACTGCGCAATGTCACATGATCACCGCCGCTTAACATCAACTGGAGAACTTGTATATGATATAGACCCTGTACCGGTTCACCGTTTATGTGAGTTATGAGGTCGCCCGGTCTTAAACCAGCTTCGAACGCTGGACTAGATTGATCGACAACCTGGATATGTAAAACAATACGTAAAACTCTCTAATTCACAAAGACGCTAATTCATGCGAAATCACCTAAACGACATACCATAACCAGATGATGCATAGTGTAAAAATCGCTGTCCCCATAGTAGACCCTGATGGTGTGCACAGTGAAACCAAACCCGCATGGTCCCCTTCGAATGATGATAGGAGGCTTCAAGCTCGTAACAAGAGGACTTAATTCGCGGCAAGGGGACGTGTCTCGTGAGGAAGCAGTGGACGAGCCACCGGGAGATTCGATTTGTTGAGTATTTAAAGAGGCGTCGTCTGAAAAGTGAAACATTGTAAGTTTGATTCCATATTTTGGACCAGTGATAGATGAACATCTGTTTGAAAGAATGCATACAAGAGAAGTCGCTGGTGGGTATCACTAACGACAATCCACTAGTGGAGGCAGATTTGATCACAGACCGTGACTTCTGTTTCACCGATGGAACGATTGACATTGCGTTGAACGACTCAAAGGAGTCGGTGCTAGAATTATGTTTACTATCCTCTGTTGTGTCTCTGCTCGCAGCAACTAAGTCCAGCCTGCAACCACAATAGTCGACTTTTACACATCGTATTTATCGATATTATTTCCATTTACATCGTCTCAAAGATGAATGAACAATTCGTACGTTAGAAGAAAAAAAATGAATAATAATGCTCGCGATGTTCAATGTTCGAGCGACTCACATGTGGTCATCATCAACGGATATACTGAACCTGGGCAGCTTGTCGCGGGAGTGTACGTGTCGCTTTCTCTGGATTTGCGGACTGATGTCCTCCGACTCTGTTTGGGAGGAGTCGGGTGTGCTCAAGTTGATCGGCGTCCCTTCTATTTGCGAGTTCTTTATAACAGTTAATTGAGAGTCACCGCTGGACGTTGGAATGGGGCTAGAGAACGACGCGTTCGATTTGTCTGCCTTCGGTGGTGTCTCCAGACACGCGTTACCCTTAACGGACGAAGACGGTCGGCTCTTTTCGAACAGACCAGAGTCGGTTAACTTGGATGGTGGTGTGACCATAGTACCGGATCCTAGTGACAATTGAGCAACCGTACGTTCCAGTTCAGTACGGAACAACTGTTTCTTCGAAGCATCCGATTCTGAATCCGGATTCAGTTGCGGTGGACGGGTTTGAGAGATCTTCCGCGATTGCGGAGAGTACGAAGAAAATGATCCGAAGAGAGGGGAGTCATCGGTGTCATCAGTATCATCACCGATGTCGTGATTGTATCTGTCCATACGAGCTGCAATGCCATTGTTTTTATTATATCGCTGTTTTTAGGAAACAAATCTGTATAAAAGCAGTAGCTTCTAGACTGAACTTACTGTCAAAGTAACTTGTATCCTCATCGTTGATCAACTGTGGCACGAATTCAGCCTTCTGTCTGAGTAAACTGTTCCAATTTACTCCATAGAAATATGGGTGTTCTTTGACCTCATGTGACCCACCGGTTCCTAATCTGTCTCTAGGACTCTGTTGTAATAGCGCCGTTATAATATCTTTTGCTTCCACCTGGACAGGCCAATCTTCGTCGTCGGGCCACTCGATGTCATCTGTTTAGACCATTGAATCATGTATTATTACTTATATGCCAAAAACCAAATTTGGATAATAAGTTGTATCTATCACTCAGTTCCCCTAGACATTATATTAAAAATTCAAAAATTCACCATTAACCGTGTGAGCAAATAATTCTTCAGGAGTGTCACCGAAGAATGGAACACAGCCAATCAAAAATTCGTATAGTATAATGCCCATGGACCACCAATCAACCGGTTTACCGTAGCCTTGTCGCAGAATTACTTCCGGAGCGATGTACTCGGGCGTACCAAACACTTGTTTATCTGAAAATTGTCTCGTATCCCTGTCTATGTATCCCTCGTAAAGATTCGTTGCCACTAAAAAAAGGGGGAAAGGAATTTGTGATCAACGCTTCAAACAAATTGTTATAGACTTTTGTGAACCACTTACAGGACATGAGACCCATCTTACTCAAACCGAAATCTGTAAGTTTGATGTGACCCAGTGCAGTAATGAGTAAACTGAAAGCAAAAGGAGGCATAAAACATTTGAAGAACTGACAAATGTTCATCTACATACTTGTCTGGTTTCAAGTCCCGATGGACGATACCGTAGCTGTGTAAGTATTCGACAGCCAACACGGTTTCCGCGAAGTAAAACCTTGCCATATCCGGTGGCAGTGGACCAATATTTTTTTAGAAGATTCGCACAATCTCCGCCCTCCACGTACTCCATCACCAAACATAAATGTTTCTGTAATTAATTAATCAGCTTATTCATTAAAACATCAAAATTTTTTCAATCAAATTACACACCTTAGTTTCGAAGCTGCAGTACATTGATACTACAAAAGGATTGTCTGTAAAGCTCATTATGTCTCTCTCAGCGAAAACTTGCTCCACTTGGTTACGCAGCATCAAATTGTTCTTGTTTATCTTCTTCATGGCAAACCTTTGCCGCGTCGTTTTCTCCTTGACCAAATAAACAGCACCATAGGCGCCGTTACTAATTAATTTTGATACTTCGTAATCACCCTCGCACGGCACTCGCTGTGACTTCTCGTCGTCCTTATTCGGACTCGAAGTGATCTGCAGGTTACTGTCGCTCGAGCTTGCCGAGTCCTCTAATTTATTTAAATCTTCTTGAAGTTCGGATATTGGATCTCTGTTCAGAGAAAGCTTGGTAATAATGTACTGAGGTATATCTGTTTTGATTCCCGCATTTATTTTCGCTTGACCTTCGGCCTGTTCCAATAAATGATAAAACTCTTCTGGATCGAACTCCAAACACTCCAGTAGACGAGCCGGACGCGATATTACTAGCAACAATTTTTTAATCAGCCCCGTTAATCTAGTTGCAGCTTCGGGTGACTTCTCTTTTGTTTCCATCAACAGATGCTCCAAATTTTCACTCATTTCATAAAAATATCTCGTTGTGATTAATTTTTCTTGAGATTTCTGCAAACAATCTCTCGCCATCTCAATCACTTGATGATGAACAAATCGTAGAATGGGCAAAGAGTCTTGCGTCATGTTTGCCATCACTTCATATTCGTCTAGATCCTTGTTCTCGTTGATGAAGTTAGTCAAACGTTCTTCCATTTGTTGTGTTGCCTAACAGATTCAAGTTTATCGTTAAAAATGGCGATTTTACATCACAGTGTTATCGTACCCTTCATTTAAATTATACCTTTGGAAATCGTTCTTTGTAAAGAGTGTTCATCATCACGATTTCACTATCCAATACTGGAGACCGACTGGGACTACTAGATTTGGTAAAACATTCGTTTCTTGAGCAACATTTATTCCATTTCTAATGATCATGTATTTTGTTGGATGCTTACCTTAAACTTCGCGAACGTGGTCTGTGCAGTGGTGATCTACGACCTTCCTCGTCAAGGCTAACTATGCTGGAGATGCTAGAACCCGGGAAGCCCGGATGTGATGAACAAGGTGTGCCGGGTTTGGAGAAATGGCAAGAAAGCATACGTAACTCGTCCTTGGTCGGAATATTTGGAAGCTGATGCAGCCGTTCTTGACTCGAGTACCGTGACTAATTAAGTACATAACGATTTTATAGATAATCGTGAGCGCTTTCAGGCATACTAATCTCTTAATGAATGACTAACCGAAACATTGCTGGAGCCGGGTGTCGTTCCATATCCACTCGAGGGCAAACTCGCAACCGACCACCGTCTGCCATCTCCGGTTCCCGTGCCACCTCCTCCAATCCTTAATCATTATGCACACTTTAATCTAATGTTTATGCAATGAACAAACAAATAATTCTAGTCTATAGAACTAATACATGGACGACAATAACTCCACTGTAATGCGAAAATGGATCTTACAGCCACGTTTGTTTTTTTTTCTGATAGATTACACAGCTTAGTTTCTGCATTGACATTTCGCGTCTTTCTTCAGTATTAATAATGTTTTAAAAATATAGTGTCCACAATGGCGACACCTACTTACATAGGCAACCAGACCAGATATAAACGGACTAAAAGTAGGTACAAAGTAGATACCTTTTAATTGGAGCAAAAGCAAAATGTGGACTGGATGACATCCTAGGACTCTCTAGGGGACTGCCTACAATCGGGACGAATGCTATATTGGGAAACAAGCAGTAAAAGAAATTAATCATCTATCGTTATCGAAAGACATAAACAATATAAAACACACACTTCTAAGTGGATGAAAATGAATTTTCTTTGGGACATTGTTTTAGGAGATAGTTGTTTAGACGTTCTAGATCTAACACATTTGTAAATAAACTCATTGCGTGTAATACTTGCAAACTGTAACAGCTGCATTACATAAATATAAACACATAAAAATATATATTTGTATATCTGTTGATGTGTATATATCTGCATTAAAATCTTAAATAAAGTTGTGCCAGAACACTTATATAATGTGATTACTAAACACATGGTACTCATAGTCGCTCATAATTGAATAGCATGTATTTATACCTCTTTAGTCACTGTAACTAGACATACTTTTAGAGCACAGATTGTTTGCTAAGAAAATGTATAATGTTCAGTGAATGTAATTCGATTTAAAACTTCAAAGAACAAAAAAGCATCTGTGTTAACAATATTTACATACCTGACAGCGGTGAATGACATCTAGGTAAGGTAGGAGATGTTGTTGCAATGAAAGATTTACGATGAGCCGCTTTGGCAGCCCGCCTAGGAATGTTAAAATCACGCTGTAAAGAAAAGATTGCATAAAAATCTATATATATCCCACTTGTGATAAGCTTGCATATATCAATTAATAATGTTAGATGGCTAACCACATGAACAGATAAAGAGGGTGCAGATTTCCCAATAGCAGAGTTCCTCATTCTGACTAAATTCGACAGCTCCCCGCTCACTAAAAATATCAAATGGTTAACAATCATAAAAGAGAGTAAATGTTCAGCCACTGAGATCTGTTTACAAACCAGGTCTAACTGGAGCCTCTTTGCTTTCCACTTTGGGCGGCATCGGACGTTTTTGCACATCTGCCTCAGTGCTACAAGCTGATTCTTCGCTTTCAGTCTGATCAAACACAAGGACCCTGGCAGAATTACCATGAGACCTAAGACGGGGTCTGCTGGGTCTGTTTCTGTTTTGATCCATGATTCTCCTGCAATTATCTGGCCCAATAATTCAAGGTATCTGGAGCATAAACAAACATGACAAATCACAATTGGGCCAAAACGAGCACATCTCCGTCGCGCAAGGGTTGAAAAAGTTTTCAGGGTAGAAGGAAATGTTAGTACATAAATATGTATGTACCTGATTCAAGCCGTTTTATTCACGGGACAGAACGGCAAATAAAAGGGGATTCCGATCAGCGAGACCGTCGACGTATTCACAGTCCATTCTTTCCCGTGAAGGTACGATCGTCACGGAGAAGAGACTGATATTGGAAAATCGACAGAGGGCATTCGTGGCCGTCGTCTTCGGAGGCTGAAAACCGCCGCCGCGGTCCGTAGCTTTCGTTTCCCCTGGTATTCTATAAAAATTCGTAGTACAACACATGAGAAGGGAAGACAGAAGAGGAAGGCGGGATCGGTCGATTGCGAAAAAGGGCTGAGGTGTATAGGCGCCGGATTTGTTAGGTAAACGTATTACCGAGCATATTACCGAGCGAAAGTACCTGTTCGAACAGAGGAGAGACGGACGAGAGTCCCGCGGGAGGACAGAACCGGGTTACGGTGATGTCTATCGTGAGAAACAAGAAGAGCGAAACACACGCGAAAAACACTTCGGGAGCACCGTACACACGGTGGATACGAGAGCAGAGCAGAGCCGTGAGCAGGAGGTGAAGAATGATGAAAGATGTGCGATTTACCGGGCACAACGAGCATGTCCTCTACGGACAAGCGCGGCCCGGGAACGTGCAGGTGTCCTGCTCCCGGGGACTAGACTCGCATTTTTCTCGTCAACCAAGAGAATTAATTACGAAACACGGACCAACCATGGCTGCTCTGACTCATGATGGACATACATACACACAACCTGCACACAAACCTCTCACACACTGACAAAACACACCGTAGCCGGACCTCGTGCACACACGCGCGAACACGCACGCGCAAACCGATGACCGTGCATGAAAACGCGCACAAATACATGTATCCTTGAACGCATGAACCGAACGAACCCCTGTTTTACAGGATGCTCACAATAAGGGGATCCCTAAGCAGGCCCGATCACATTTATTTAGAATACAATGAAAAGTAATAGTTTGACATTAAAATTATTGCAACTGACAGTAAATATGCAGTTTATGGGAGCCAACTCCAATTTTAATGACCTTGAAATTTGTTGCCAATATCATGAATTCATATATTCAATATAATATTTGAATTAGAGAATCAATCTAGGGGGGATGTTTTTTTTGCGTTTTCATGAGACATACTGTACATTTTCATATACATAAGGATACTCAGGCCCAAACCTTTATCCATCGGGCCCCATACTAACGCATGCGCCACCACAGATTCGTAGCGCTCTATACATTGCATATTTATTGCAATTTACATATAATGTTTCTGATAAATCTTGTTACTTATATTGCTTGTTATATTTTATTTTGAAGCTTATTTTTAGCTTTATTTCACATAATAAAGTTATGTTTTAAATCGACCATTTTTTAACTCGCGATTTTCGAAGCGATTCGATGAACAAGATTCAAGAAGAATGTTGTTTAGAGAAGAATATGCATTTAAAGTTAGTACATTACACATGTATACAGATGTACGCGCACGCTTCCAATTTTGTATTTTGAAAACGACTTTGTATACCAAAAATCAGGATCTTTTGTGCTTTACATTCTAAGGTTTAAACTAGAATTTTTCGAGTTCTAAAAATTTTCAATTTTTTGGAGATGCTACAATTTTTAATCGCTCAAACCAGGTAAAGACAAAAAGATCAATACAACATGGTCTGCATATGTAGTTTCGGGATATGTAGATCGATTTTACGCGGGAAAGTAAGCTTAGATTAGTTAGAGTATGATAAATAAATGATACCGCAACTTTTTATTTTATAATTCATATATAAATTTGTTGTGAACGTTAATTGTTTCATAAAATGGTAGCATCCTTATCGCGGATGAAAAATCGATGTGTCATGTCATTTCGAATCATTACATATTCGCGGCCAGCTCTCTGTACTTACCGTATTGGTGCAGTTCCTAGAAATCTCTCCATTGTTACATCCAATATCCGATAGAACCATTCCGATTTAAGCTTCAATGCATTTCCTGTGACTCTCAATAAATTCGATTGGATTATTTACAAAAGAACGCGCGCGCCTTATGAGGTCTTCACAACAATATTACGTATTCTATTTAACTTCGCACTGGAACAGTACGTGTTCGAATAAGATTTACATTTTTAGAATGTACATGAGAAACGTTAAAAAGAGACCCTATTATGTAGAATTAATAATAATAACAGCAGGTCTAGGTACCTATCAATTTGAAATCATTTATCAATCTGTTTAGTTGTCTATCCGAAAAGCGTGTACGCCTACATTTCTCAAAATAAATTCATATTTTTATAAACTTATCCACATGAAAATACATCTTTTCGTATTCCGGTGTTATTGTTACGCGATTTCAAATGAATAATAGGTGCGCAGTTATTCTGAAAGAAGCGCCTAAAAATACTGACTGTCGGGAAACTGTATAATGTACGTAGCGAAAATGCGATGCGGCTGTCTTTGACATATGTCAGCTGATACATCAACACAGATTCTAATACCTTTACGAAAAACATTCGACGTTGAACCACTCTCACGATTTATTTTTTTCTTTCTGTAAAAGATACCACGCATTTTGTACATTTCCATGCATTGAGTATAACGTGCTTATATTTTTTAGGAATGCGTAATGTGAGGTAAGTAAAGGTACAAATGCATTACAAAATTTGTATTGTATAACCCTAATAGAAATTACTGACTACAGTTCTATTCTTTCCAACAGTTACATATGCCTTGTTACCAAATAGTGAGAGATTTGCACAGAATTCTGTGAAATTATTGTGAGAGAGATGTGTGTAAATGTAATCTTATACATTTACAATATAACCTACTATATATATGTATACATAACTATTTAATACTTCAACTATTTTCAATAGTCTATTGTATGGTTTTAGTATTCCTGGTCTTTACATGGAACGAATGGACACAGCTTTAAAGTCTAACTTAAGTAATGAAAAGTTCCAACATACATCTGTAGTATCTGTGGAAGATCAGAGGATACGAGCACGGCCCATCTGGTTACATCTTATAACAATATTCTTCACTAAACGAATGTTTCACACTGCGCTGAAATATGGTGTAGCAGGCACCATAATGTTTCGGTACACAAAATTGGGATTTTGGTTATTGATATTGTCAGCCTATTTAAGTCCATTAACTTTGTAAATCCTATTTAAGTGAGTTGAAGGGGTTGCAAATTGAATATATATTTACTAAAAAACAATTATTTTTAATCACAGAGCTGAAATGATTTTTTTGTTTTAGACTGTTGCGATAATTACTTGATGTAAAGGCAATTGCTTATATAAGAGAGATATATAAGTATGTTATACTCTGCGAGGACAATACATCTTAAATGCGTCCAGCATATAACTTTTAGGACCATAATGTGCAACACAAGAAAACTTTCCTCTGGAATTTTTCATGATGTATTGTTCTTACAATCAAAGGAATCAGAGAAAAGATGGCAACATTTAAAGCTTCAAAGAGCAAATTTTCATAATACGCAAACACTGCATTTGTCAGCTTTAGGCATAGTGACGGTATGTACCGCTATGCAGTTTGGCTCTGTGATTAGTGGGTTTTATGCTAGACATTGGTGGTTAAATTTAACTGCAGAGCAACAAGAACAATATAGAAGCTGGTTTCAGGAAAGGAGCAATATATTTTTTGGTACATAATTTAAATTCGTCATTAATTTAAATGATATGAAAATTATATTTTATATTTATGGTTTCAGGTTCTTTGGGCGCTTTCTCTTTATGTTTATTTACTTTCTATTTAACACATTTAGAAAAAGATCCAATAGAGAAACGACGACGTTTTATAATCTTTGATAAAGCTGAGCAAACTGCACTTGGTCATGCTATTTTTAGAGCTGTATGTAAACAAATACAATGTCATCAATATTTAGTAAAGCTAGTAAATTTTGTGTAACAAAACATTTATACAGTTATTAGAGAAGTACAAGAATAATTTCATACCAACAACCGATCCTATGTATTCGAGGCTTAGAAAAGTAATAACGAATTTAGGAAGATCCAATAAAGAAATCTTTCAACACACGGAATGGACTATCAATGTAGTAAATGATCCAATGCCTAATGCTATGGTTTTCTCGGCATGTACCACTTTTACTCCTACGAAGAAATTCAAATTTTATGTTACATAAATGTCACATACTATTTTTAACGTTTTAGGGTGGAAATGTTTTTGTGTTTTCTGGTCTTTTTAACATAATTCAAAACGATGATCAATTAACATTTATTTTGGCACATGAAATGTCACACGCTTTGCTCTTACACATGGTAAGTTAGTTTTATTAAAAAAAGCTACAATAATAATTTAAATTTTTTAAAAAATTTGAAAAATTTATTGTACAATTTTTTTTTAGGCAGAATTATTCTCCTATAACGTGCTAGAAGAAATTATATATACTATACCTACGTTTCTTATTTGGGCAACTTTTTCAAAATGGAGAGCATTAGTAGTTCATATGGGAACTCGTTTGCTTCATAATATTCTTTTCGTGTACCCACATAAAAGAAAAATAGAAGCAGAAGCTGACAAAGTGGGATATCGATTGTCTGCAAGAGTATGCTTTTTTATTATATCTTACAAATCGTTTTTGTGTATAATTGATTTTATTGCTTTGTACGTTTTTAGACTTGCATTGACGTAAGGGAAGTTTTACTTTTCTGGGAACTTATGCACAAGTATCAGGACCTTACAGAAGCAAATAAATATATGATACCGGCTTTAATGACTCATCCTAGTCACAGTAGTAGGCAAAAAAATGCTAGCTCATCAAACACCAGAAGCCTTGAAATTGCGAGACCAAGCTGGGGTACTATCTTTTATTATTTTTTTAACTCGGGTAAATGGAAAATACATTCTATTTTGATCAATTTCAGTGTCCTCCGTTGCCACCACAAGAACCACAGGAGAAACTACACCATTATTTAAAAGATCTCGAAGAACGCTATCGTAACAAGCCAGGAATATCCCTGCATTTCTAGATAGGTCTTCTATTTATACATTAGTCGAAAAAATAAAATTTCAATCTTATGGTTTGTTGTATATTTGTAACGAAAGAATGAAACTGATAAGATAATTTATTCATTAGTCAGTACTTAGTCACTACATTCATAGTTATCTACTGTCTTCCTGTTCATGCAGAAAAAATTTCAGTATTGTCATTCTGTGTATAGAGGAGTGTTAGCATTTCATACTGTAATCAAAAATTGCAAGATGAAGCAGATTCTCTTTTTATTCATAACATTAGTGTGGGGATACAACATAGATACAGATTTTCACATTGTTTATTACATAAAAGGTGAACTTAAAAGCATTTACTTCGGTTACACAGTCTATTTATACCACGACTCGATCAACGATAAATCCTGGTAACACCATTGTGTCATCATTATTTTCATAAAATACTTTTATAAACTATATATTTAATCCTACATAATAATGCGACTATGGAAGGTTGTTAGTCGGTGCACCGAAGGGAAGTTATTCTTCGTTCAACAACCAGAAATTTAAGGGATCGTATGAACATGGTGTTATTTATCGCTGTGATTTAAATACTACGGGATCGTGCCAGTTTATAAAACCACAAAACGTTGAGAATAAAAAGGGATACATACGTCAGCTTAAAATGAATATGTCTATTGAACAACAAGCAGGCTGGTTTGGAAGTGCCATGTCTATAGAAAGATCAAATGGAGTATTAACGGTAAGATAATCTTATGCGATCTAGTGCATTTTCAATGAAAAAATCGATACATTTATTTTAGGTATGTGCACCACGAACTGTTGTAAGTATTTTTGAATCCGATAGCGATATCTATTCGGATACCATGCACGGAACGTGTTACAGTGGAAACGTTACCTCATCTGTACTTTCTATTGACTATAATAATCTTGAATTTCATAGTTAAGTATCCGAAACTATTGATATCGGAACTATCAATGCGAGTATAATGAAGCAAATAACATTCGTATTTTTCCTAATTAGATTTTCGATCAAAACATTGGTACAACCCAATGTACGGGTTCTCCATTCACTATGCTTCAGCAATGGTAAACATATAAAACTATATATATATATATATATAATTTACAGTAAAGAAAATGCATGATGAATATATAAATAACAATGAATTATTTTTAGCAGGAGAGGGGTAAGAAACAGAAAGAGACACACTATATTGTAGGAAAACCTGCGAACAATATTTGTGGCAGTGTAGAAATTGTACAAAAGAACGAAAGACTGTCAATTGAATTATCACCTGATGAAGCTGATGACTTATCTGAATTCGGTAAGCCCCTTATTGTCTTTAATGCCCTTATCGTCATATTTAATATGAATGATATTTGAGCAGGTCATTTAAACTAGATACACTATATATTTCTTGTCTTCAATAAAACATTACATAACAATACATTTACTTCAGGGTATAGCGTTGAGTCTGGCTACTTCTTTAAGGAGGATCAGCTGCTTTATGTCAGTGGTGCTCCTGGTTGGTACTATATAGGACAGGTGAGTTGAAAAACATTCACTTTATAGGACAGAGAATGACGCTTTCTTTATATGAATCGTTTTATCAGGTAGCGATTATTAGTGGAACATCTAATTCGACCATTGTGGCTAAGTTACAAGGTAGCACTATTGGCGAGTATTTTGGAGCAACTTTAGCTGTGGGTGATATAAACAATGATGGTTTAGATGACCTTATTGTTGGAGCACCTTATTGGAAAGAGGATAATGGAAAAGTCTATTGCTACTTTGGTAATTCTAAAGTGAGTTCATGAAGTGTAATGTGAGGTATTTAATTTTTACTATAGACTTACTTTTTTCACTCTCGTAAAGGGCCAGTTTAAAGAAGTAATATCTCTTCATGGAAAAGTAGAAGGGGGTCATTTCGGATATGCGATAACCAGCGGTGATTTAGATGCTGATGGATTTGATGGTGAGTTTTCGCGACTAAACATGATATAGTATTTACAGTAGTCTTTTATTGCTTTGTAGATATCATTGTGGGAGCACCTTGGGAAGAATCTGGAGTAATTTATATATACAGTGGTGGTTCAGATCTAATGGAAACAAAGATACAAGCGTCACAGCGAATTGCAGCCATAGATCTAGCGAAGCATGGTCGCAAATACGAGAGATTTGGATTTTCAATGTCAAAACCGGTTGATATTGATGGAAATGGGTTAGTACCATTTCTTAACAATAGCATATTATTACAACGTATAAATTATTGTTTTATATTTTCTTAGTTATTTAGACATTCCAGTAGGAGCGTATAAATCAAATCATGCTGCTGTGTTTCGTAGTAAACCAGTCGTTAAAACGGAACTCGTAATTCATGTAGTGCCCGATGTTTTAGAAAGAGATACTAAACACTTTTTAATCAAAATCTGTCCACAGTACAGTGGATATAATATAGAAAGTTTACAAGGCAAGTATAGTAACAATATTATTTAATTATAATTTCATATATGCAATTAATTTTTAGGTGTAAAATCCAAGATCTCGATTGCTATAGATGAACAGTATCTACGAACCAAGGAAAGATTTTTGAAATTCGAATCCTTCAATTTATCAGTTACGTGCTTCAAAGCGCAAGTCAATCTCTCGGTAATATTTTGTTTCTGCCCCTTTGTTTTACATAAGTCTGATTCTAATTTCATTCGTGATATTTTTTACAGAGAAATATAAGAGACTTTATTGAGCCAATTAATATTTCTGCATGGCATGATTTCGTAAATAATACATCTAGTCGCTTCTGCAAATTTTGCCCTGTGGAAAGGAGAAATAATAAATTATATATTGCTCAAACTTTTCTTCCATTTAATATCGACTGCGGAGCAGATAAAGTTTGTACTTCTAATATATCCGCTACAGCAAAGTTTTATGGTGTTCGGTAGGGATTAAATAATTAATTCACATGTTCTCTGCTTTATTAGACTATAAAAACCGTTTTTTAGCAACAACACTACGTGGGTGATCGGTTCGACTGATGTAAAGTTAGAAGTCAATTTAAAGAATTATGGAGAACCAGCTTATCTCACCATGCTTCAATTCACTGTTCCAAAAGGGGTAGTGTTGCGTAGCATCTTACCTTCTTGTTACGAAGACACATCTAAAACTAATTTATTAATAACCTGTGATGTTGGTAATCCTCTATGGAAAGGAGAAGAAAGGAATATTACTCTAGATCTTGATATGAAAAATTTGATTCATGATTCGATGTCTGATCAGAAGTTAAGTTTTAACATAACATGTACAACCCGTAGTAAAAACGAAGGGGTGGAAAATATAACAAAGATTCTTAACTTAATAAACGAAGTTTCCTTGTCCTTGAATGGGTTTGTAATTTCTACATTTTCTTTGGCATTGAATTTTGAATAGTATTTAGTATCAAACGTTTATTGTTTAGGAAGGCCAATGAGGAAGCGTATTACTTGTCCACCATCGAGAATGCTGCTTCAAACCTCAGTTTCCAGCATACGTACCAAGTATATAAGCTTGGTGCAACACCTATAGAAAACGCTCAATTCGTTATTAAAATACCAACAGCTATTAATGATTCAGATCCTTTGATTCACATATATAAACCTCAGGTACGATACAGCAAATTGTTTTCTAATAAATAAAAATAATTAACAAATATATTTTTAGCTCTATGTGTTAGGAAAAGTGTATGAATGTATGTCACAAGATAGTTTACTAGACAATGAATCCATAAATGTGAGAAGAGAACTATCGTTGCATAAATTTATGCATATTGTGACTAGCGAAATGCAACAAACTAATAACTTAATAATTAAAAGAAATACAAACGAATCGAGTTTCGAATTGTATAATACAAAGAATAATAAAATACTGCAATATGCGAACGATAACAGTATAAGCGACCTTCTGTATATGAATTGTTCAACTAGTGGTGTGTATTGCTCAACTATTGTATGTAATTTAAATGCATTGGAGACATTGCAGGACATTGGAAAGGTGTTAATCAAACTATTCTTAAATGTTGAAAAACTTAAAGGTAGTACTTTTATTGCATGTATACTTTTGAGAACCTAGATATTCAATGACTTTTTTTATACACGTTTAGATATTCTCGCCATCGACAAAGTTGCTTTAAAATTTGAAACCGAAGCCACTGTACATATACTAAAACCAGCTGCGAGGATTTCTATTAATGGAACGAAGTAAGTATGTTTCCCAATATGTCAAATATACAAACTAAATAATAAAATTTTTATAGATCTACAATGGTACTTACAACAATGTTTTACAATAGTTCGAAAAAAATAGAATTGCAATTGTGGATTGTTATAGCTTCTGTGTCAGTGGGTTTATTACTATTAATTGTTTTTATTGCAATTTTAAGCACGGTATAAAGTTTTTATTTCTCAAATATTATCACAATATATTATAATTATTACTAATACTATTTCCTACAATTACAGCTAGGTTTCTTTAAAAGAAAATCAACCTCGTCGAACATTATCAAACAATGAAGTGAATACAGTACAATATCTTCAGTACTTAAAGTATATTTTATCTGTATACTGTATTATCTTTACAAATCAGAAGAAACAAAAGAATTACACTTACAATTAAGTCCGACTATCAATGACATTTAAAGAATATATTAAATAAAATGTTAAGGTCGTATTAAACTGTTCTCATTTTAATGTTCGTCTAATAATAGACACATATTTAATAAAATTCTATTTTTTATTTACATTTTATGCATATTCAATATTTCCTACGAAAAACTCAAATTCTTATACACAAATATTTATTCCTCTCAATTGCGTCTCGTGTATTTACAATTTGTATTGCGCTCAAACATTCTTTTTTATCTGACGAAACTAGGCAAAAATTGAAAAAAGTGAACCTTAACATGTATATGGAGTGACTTGAATAACTGTGATCCTTTGAAACCAATCAAAAATACAATTCATACTCGCTATCGACCATTTTGTAGCATATCCGGAAATTTCTGCTCAAACGATGTTAGAAATGCGTGAACAAATTAGTAAAAAAAGATTCTTTTCATGATAGTAACAGGTTTCCGAATTATACGTCAACAATTTACGAGTTTAAGGTCGGTGCGAATTGGTACAGAGTGTAAGCATAAACTGTTCTCTCGAACGACTATGTTCATCTCATTTGCGTTTCTCAACATTCGAATGGTCTAAAATAATTACGAGTAACTATTAATGACATATCTTGTCAAAAATCGCGTGATTCCACAGTCCCTGTGTGTTATCATATATTTTATATCTGATTCGTTAAGTCTGTCGGTATTATCCAACATGCGTTTGCAGAAGAAACACATCAAAACGGCAGCCATTGCTTCTGTTTGACCAGCGTACATTGCTGTGCAGAAATTGTATCAGTCAGAATTCATTCTGTTCGATACTAATAGTTGGTCCATCTATTCGTTTTATAATAGAGGGTAGATTTGTATCCTATTCGCCGTAGCGCATCAAGTGCGTTGCGAAAGGCTACAACAGGAAGAGGGATTATCATTTGCCTCCAGTACATATCTCATTCTACCTTTCTGAGGGTCCTAAATGTTTCATTAGGACCATTCCGTTCTCCCTCTGTTTATTGCTTTTTTTATCGCAACGAAACACTGTGACGAAATCGACAGTTTTCCAACAGCAGTTTGTAAACAGTTTCAGTGATTAAGCAAGAACTGCTTTCTTCCTTGATATGACGAGAGTCCATTCCGTTTCCGTTGAGTTCGTTTCTGTACCCCCTTGACGCCGATGAACAATTTATATTCACACGCTGTACGTAAATGATCTTCAGATACTTTGAAAGTGTAACATACCCAGACAAGATAATAATGAATGAATAATATTACATTTCTATATATGTACATACAATTTAGTTTTCAGTAGAGAGGCAATGCAGTGTATCAGTATGTATTTCTTTTCTAAAACTGGTCCGAAGCTGATCGACATGTTTTATTAACTTGTGCATCGAAATAATTTCAATGTCAGCTAATACAGTTAAAAAAGGATTCACCTTCTATGGTAAAATCTTTTTTAATACAGATTAATATATTAGAAAAACTGAACGATACATAATTGCAACGAGCAAAGTCGGCCAACTTCGTTCGAATTCAAACAAAATATACGCTTCTTTTTAAGCGTATCTTACACTGCGTTGCAACCTGTTGAAGTTTAATATGAACTATTTTGCATTGTGCACATAATGATGCTTATTTTATCTAAGATATCACAATCAGAATTTCTGTACATCGAATGAGGATATAATCATACTGTTTCTATCATACTTAGTCAATAATATTTAATAGTTAATGTGAAATTACTTAGGATACGCGATCTTAATGTATAATTTAAAAGTGGAACAGGTGCATTATCATGCAAAGTGCATCGATTATTTTGAAAAAATGAACATCATTATGTTTGTAGAACGTAACTAAAATAGGCAGTATGTGAACTGTAAGTATCACTTGTGTCACAAGCGTCGAAATTAAGGTGTTCCGATTCTCATACTTTAGAAAATCAGCAATTATTTGAAGGTACACGTGTTATAAAAATATTATTCAAAGATGGCTCAAGCAGATTCGAGTAAGTACCTTCAAATGATCTTTCATTTAACCCGAAAGGTTCAACGTACAAAAAGTAAAGTAGCAAGAAAAAAAGAAAAAGAAATAGTGTTGAATCGCACTAATGTTATAAACCCTACAAAACATTTTTTAATCTACGAATCACCACTAGATCTCGTTCTCACTTATGTACGAATCATGAGCTGAATGAACAACAATTTCTTTAGAATATCGTAAACATTACACGTAGACATTTTCCAAAAAATATCAAAACATTTATATATCTCGTTCGGTTAAAGTAAACGGAAGCTTGTCGGCAAACCTTATTATAAAAAAAAACACTTTCTGCGTGTTTTGTTTCTTAATGCATAACAAGCCTTTTTTTGCTTTATTGCGAACAGATATTACTAAAGGTCAACGAAGGTTTTGGGTACCGAAATCGAAGAAGCATAATTTTACAGAACGCGATAGACAAATCAAACAACACCCAATACCTCCGTGTCCTCATTCAGATCATGATATAGAAGCACCAAGTACCACGTATAAAGACGCATACAAAATGACAAGTATTACTAAAAAAACATCTTCGAACCATACGTCTTCTAATCTTTACTGTATACTTATTTGTTAAATGCTTCAGGTGGGATCTGTCCTCGCTTGAAGAACTCGTGGAACGCCGAAAGCGCATTGTCGTAATTCCATTGTACCTCCTCCAGACACTTCAGACTCCATTCCAAATTCATGTTAGTTTGTTGACTGAGCGTTGCAGTCATTTTTTGTTTCACATCTTCGGATAATTGTGCTGGCACTGGCTTCACGACAGTGCTACTCGATGATGCTGCTTCCTGAGTTTGACTTGTTATCTGGGCGTTTAACTGTTTCGTCTGAGCAGCCGTTAGATTATTGATGTGTAATTGTTCATTTCGAATACAATACCCAGTTCCTTCGGGTACTATTATGAACGTTCTATTGAAATGATGAAGAGTCTGATCTTTCTTGTCTAACTCTTTAAAAATACCTGTGACTGTGATCAACATCATCACTTCCTATAATTAAAGTAATATAATTAATCACAATTCACAGTAATGTAATTATCATAGTAACAAATAATAAAGAAAAATTCTTACTGTCACCAGGCTGATGTCCATTGTAAATGTGTTTATGTAGTGAAGAGTTTGTGGCATTTCAGATATAAACGAAACCACGGATAATCTTCCTTGTTTTAATAATTTGTGCCTCTTATTTGTATCATTTACTCTGTACAAGTTTCTATTTTCCAGAAGGTATCTAGACAAGTAAAGTTGTTAGTAACGTGAAATGTTTTTAATAAAGAAAAGATCATTCATTTTACTTACTTATTGCTATTCTGGGAATAAGTCACGGTTAGGCTAAAGCACGCGTGTTCGTCATATGCGTCTAACAATGGTTGACGGTTCTCACTATCGAATATAAGAAAATATTGTTGTAGAAATTGGCTAGCAATTTCTTGTGCTTTTGCATTCGCAACGAACATTCTTCGTGAAGGTGGAAATTTATTTCCATCGTCCGCTACGTCGAACAAGATTGGCTTTGGGAGTTCCATACCATCCTGTTATAATATTAGGAATTATGACGTATATAATGTTAATCGTATTGGTTGTAGCTACAGTGTGATAATTATTTATTTATTAATTATTTACCAGCCGTAGAAGTTTGGGAAACCATCTCCGCACGTCGCTAATGTCGGGAAAGAAAAGCCAGAAGCCCGGAAGCTCCAAGTTAGTCGGAATAACAGAAATATTTGTCTTAGTATTGAAGGATACAATGTAGTGGAAAATACACAGACCGTTTAGAACATTTCAGAGACAATTGTTCTCTACTAATTAATCCTGCTACTAAATTTTAGGAACATTAGACGATAATTGAAAACTAAATCAGTTCAAATGCACCAGGCAGATTTGTTAAGCTGCCCAGATCTTTGTTGAAAATATTTCAACATTCTATTGGAACGCAGTAAACATTTCTGGTGTGTTAGCAGCTTCGGGAAACTATCCACCTGGAGAATTCTTTTATCAAGAGAAGAGAGATTGTATTAAAACCATACTTTACCTAATGTATTCGGTTTGTCGAGTTTTATACTTGTTGCAAAGGGGATTTCCAGTTAGCTTCAATTCCTCCAGTTTTAATTCTTTGATATAATCTAGTTGCCTCATGTCTTTTACCTGGAAGCATTAAGTATGAAATACTTCATACACCTTTAGGTAAGAACACAAAGGAAGAAATTAGATCTTCAATAATTACTGACCCAATTATCTCCAAGGTATAGTATCTTCAATTTTGAGAACTTTTTACTCAGAACATGTAATTTATCCAATGCAAGCAAGCGGGTTGAGTCTAAATTCAACGCTTCCAGATTTGGTATGTGTTCTGCTGCAATGTCTAATACAGTTCCTAACAGTATAGTCCGAGATAGAGAACAGAAGTAATCGTCAACGAGATCTGTGACAAAAATCATGTTTGATTGATACTTGTGCAATAAGAAATATTTTAAAGTGCAATAAGAAATATTTTAAATCGAAAACTACACCAACCTGGGTCTCTATGGAACTTGGATAAATCTAGTGCATTTGTTTCAGTTACATAACGCTTAGACATAACTTGTTTCAATTTATCTTTCAGTTTAGTATCAATTTCACAATATGGAAGTAACAGGTAGAAAACCTTCACTTGCAGTTTAAATCCATTTGTAGTGGTGATCTTCTGATGACAATTACTTAATGCCATTGCTTCTTTTTCATCATCCACATAAAAAACGTGCTTCATTTGCAAGAACCTTGTACTATTAATAAATGTCAGCATGTGGTTAAGGACTATGTATATTACTTAGACAATCCTACTATACAATAAAAATTATTTACCATTATTGGAACAAAAGTTTCTGGTGCTATATAGCTAAGAAGAGTATTTATTATATATTCTTTTTCATATTTATGTCCATAAGGTATCTACAATTTAAAAAGAAAATTATTGTATTATATATTCACATGAGCTAGTAACTAATGTTTCCAATTTCACTTACAATAATCTGATAACAATGATCCCCAGGAAGATTAATCCTAAATCTGTTATTAATTATTTTTCCACCTCTAAACCCTCTGTTAGGTAAAGGACTGAGTCTTCGTCGAGAATTAAAATCTCTTCCGCTTACAATAACTTGTCTGCTGTTGTTATTAGAACATGTTGCCATCTGAACATCATCATCTAAGCATGTTAATGCGTTCCTACGTAATTCAGTGGTAGTTGGTCTTGACTGTGTCTTAAAGGACACTCTGGGTCTACTCCCAAGATGGAAACGGAAGGCTCCATTATTTCTTGGTGCACGATCATCATGTCCTGTACAAAATATAAGTTATGATCGCACAAATTGGTTTTATATAATTTATATAAAATTGATTCAGTGATGATTTAACATTTTTTTTGAAAATAATTATAATTTCTTTCAGTATTGTTATACGTTTTAGAAACGTTAAACGTTTAACGTTAAACAGGTTGGGCAAGTATTTGCAATACAATATTATTAAAGTTAAGATGTATCAATAGAAGAATTTACCGAAATAGTGTTTCTCGTTTGAATTTCCAGATCTTCCATTGCGTCCACCCCATGAATTTTTATGGAATCTTGACATCTTTAAGTTGTGGCAGGTACGATCATAGGCGAAACATTAAGATCATACAGTTTTTTAAAGGTTAGATAATAACAAGCTTTTTACGCACTTTGTTGTCTTTCAATCGTCAGAGATTGAATTAACGTGAAAGTCAATTTGTTTATTATTTACTAGATAGTGCCTTTCTAAAGATAAGAAGAACTTCCGTATGACAAAATGCGATCACCACCTTCCGTTGTGTAAATCGAGAGAAGATGGCGGATTTATGTAAAGAAGACGCTGAGCTTTGTTAGATCCACCAATAATCATAAAAAGCGCGCTTGGGAATGTACTTTGAATGCAAAAACACCACGGGCTGTTTTTTGTATAATATAAATAAGTAAAAACCATTCGAGCAAAAGAAATCACTACGGTATTAAAAACCATTCCGTTTTACATACATATACACATACATAGTATGAAATAATAATAAGTTTTCAATTTAATCTACAAGAACCAGTAACCATCGAATGGAACGCAATCTATGTGTAATATATGTTCTTAGACTGTAGTACACAGATTATACGTAGTACAGTGATGCCTCACTATATTGAGCCATTTCTACCTCACTATATTGCGCCTTTTTATCCCCACCATTTTAATGCGCATCCAGCTTCACGCAGTTGGTTTAGAAAAAGAACGGGAGATGATCGAGAGAGACAAAGCGAAAGCAGCGGGCTCTACTGCAAGTGTCCACACGGACGAGAAACCTACCCCGTCTCACTCATCCGTGCTTGCGGCCCCAGGCGTACAGAAGCGCGGAAAGAGTGAGACAAGCTGTATCGTTCGTCGGTGTGACTTGTTCCACATGTAGTTGAGCTGATTTCATGCTCTCTTACTTACTCGCTATTTTCCCTCTTTTTCTTTAACTGTGAGGGCAGCACTGTCTCACCAGTAAATTGCCAACCAATCAGAAGAGAAAATTTCTACATTAACCCTCGCTAACAGATCGAGCTGTGGCCTGGAGGTGTGCAAGAGTCGGACTCATTCCTGTACTACTGTATGGTTATCAATAATAAACTGTTCATGAATTTCTCCATGGATTTCTCGATTTGTTCATCAATTTTTTAGATATATTTATCTTCTAATATGCTCAAAGAGAATCTTGAATTTTCCAAACTATTTTCATAGTCTTCTATATACATATGTAGTAACATATGTGCATATATGAAATACATAACGTAAATACATATGTGTGTGCCACGTACATACACGTACGTTATATATAATGTAGATATACAATATCTGCACTAAAAGTTGGTTTCCAAAACACGTCGGAGTTTCGCCTTTCGCTTCTGATACATTACATATGTACAATGTATGTAAATAATGTATAAGCGCATAATACTGACTATATTGCATACATCTTGTGACGTACTTGTGGTGTGGTGAGGTGACACATGGGAAAGAACCAGTTAGGGAAAATGGCCGATGATGCGTTTGGTCATGTTTTGACAATTTTACTTCTTTGATTACATCAGTTTCAAAGTCAGTGCATTATATCTCGAAGTATGATTTCGATCGTATTGTGAAATAAATATTCTGATCAAGACTGAAGTATTGATCAACACACGTGTCTTGATCGATCGAGGAAAGCCTATCAAAACTTGTCTGAACATGTTTTGGGTAGCTGCCATCAGGAAATACTCATTATAAACGCCAGAAAAATTTGATAGTAATATTTACGAAGATATTATACCGTAAAATTTTTCTACCATTGGTAATTATATGTTCGTTTTCTTATTTCCGACTGAAACAGATGCAGTTCAGTTTTTAATAAAATAATAATTTCAATTTTTGTTGCGTAAATTTTGTCATGTCGTTCTACAATTTCCAACGCATGACATTCATAAATTCATCGTTGAATTTCATCTGCGTGTACGAATATGTTGCTTATATTGAAAAAAGATATGTTTTTTGTATATTGTAATTGTAATAACATTGGATTTCAGTGAATTTCAAAATATTACACTTTGTTTTAGATAATCAAACACATTATATTGATTGACAACTTATGTGATATAATGTAATCATATTGTATAACATGAAAGTATTTATACTATTCCTATAAAAGAGAAATAAGAATGATATACTTTTGAGGCAATAAGATGCCTGTTGGTCCATTTAATAATGGGACAGCATTTCGCTAGTCTCAGAGAATTTTTTAGAATGGATGGTGAACGTCAGTCTTCCGAAGTGTGTACTAGCATTATTCAGCGTGTACTAGAAATGACGAATCAAGATAGCACAGAGAATTTACATGAGAATGAAAATAATGGAAATGTACCTGCATTAAACTCAAATTCGTTTCCACGTGGAGAATGCAAACTGGATGGGAATCTGGACAATGATCGGTTAAATTTAGAACTAGATAATCATAATTCTAAATTCGAAACTTTGTATAATCAGCCGGTTGACTCTCAGGATTCAAAGCAAGTTTGTAGCAATGGAAATGTTACTAACGAAATATTGAGTTACAAGCAACAGGAAGCATGTTGCAGTAGTTCGGATGGTAGTAATAATAGCAGTAGTTCAGAAGATAGTCCTATAAATCCACCTCTGAGGAGATCGTCTAAAACTTTGTCGTTTGGTAAACGAAAAAGTAAGGAAGTACTTTTTTCTCATATGTTTTTCTATTGTTAAATAGTATGGTTTTTATTGTTATGTATTTTTCGATGTGCACAGGTAAACAGCGTAATAAGGATCAAAACACAACGTGTACTCACGTTTTATCTTCCAAGAAGAAACGGAGTAATTGGGTATTAAAATTTAATTGCGCCAAAAGCAAAGCATCTAAAAGCACTGACATTATTCCTGGTCACGGAAATAATAATTCAGATTGCGTGTGTACCAGTTATAGAAGAACCGAAGAAAATTCTATCGGAGCTAATGTTGTACTTAACAGTCGATCAGCTCCGCAAAGCCCAGTATTAGGACCGCTTCCACCAAGTCCGGTAATTGATCTTTCAAGAATCTATCCAGAGGAGTACCCCATGGAAGTATGTGCTGCGTTCCATCCAGCGATACAGTGATCTACAATTTTGTTGTAAATATTGTTTTTCTAATGTACTTCATTGTAGGATTGCGACAAAAGGGCTCGCTTGCAACGTGCCCGAGAAATGGAGGAAGGCGTAGAACCACCTCCTGGATATAAGCCTAATTATCCATCCGGAATACAAGTACACCCGAATGGAATAACCGTGGACAGTTTAGCAGCCCTATTTCAAGCCCACGCTGGCATACAAGCCGCTGCTCTTACGGCATTGTCTCAAATAGATTTTACGTTAATTCCACACATCGAAAGGCCGGCGCATACGCAGGTAGATGAACCAAGTTTTATATAACAATCGCAGAATAAGCAAAAACTCATGTTGATTTATGATTTCGTATTTATAGGTTGATTATGTTCATTGCCTTGTCCCAGACCTCAGATCAATCACAGCTTGTTCCTTTTATTGGGGCAAGATGGATAGATACGAGGCAGAACGATTATTGGAAGGCAAACAGGACGGTACGTTCCTATTAAGGGACTCTGCGCAAGAGGAGTTTTTATTTTCTGTGAGTTTTCGAAGGTATGGACGTTCTCTGCACGCGCGAATTGAACAGTGGAATCATAAGTTTAGCTTCGATTCACACGATCCTGGAGTGTATGCTTCGGAAACGGTACGTCGTCGATCTTTGCTTTCGAAGAAGAAGAAATACGGTAACGGATACTTGAAACATTATCATTTTCATGTTGTCGGTGCGTTCATTTTTTTCTAGGTGTGCGGCTTGATCGAACATTATAAGGACCCATCGTGTTGCATGTTCTTTGAACCAATGCTGACGATACCATTGCATCGAAACTTTGCCTTTCCGTTACAACACCTCTGCCGAGCGGTGATAACCACACGGACAACGTACGACGGTATAAATAAGCTGCAGTTGCCAAAGACACTTAAAAGTTATCTCAAGGAGTACCATTACAAACAAAGAGTACGCGTTAGGCGATTGGATACCGAAAACGATTTGCGGTCACACGGAACGTCCATATCATACTTACCTGTAATATGAGTCTCCGTATTCATATTCGATAGAGCTATCATATGTTACCTTATTAATTTTCCATTCGAATCTACCAACTTACCACCACAGTCAGCATCAGCATATGTACAGTACTGGGACCAAAGATCACTGCATAGATACGGATTTTCGATACTTTGAAAACAAGAAGATATTTATTAATTTTACGCGAATATTGCGAAATTTGAGAAACAATTGTTTTCCTAGTACTATCTGTCCCTTATTTGTTATCATTCTGCGTTCTAAAGTAAGGTGATAGTTTCTTCTAATATTGGCAAGCTTGCGATTGCGTTTACATTCCTATTGAAAGTATCGATATTAAAATCTCTGATTTAAAAGTTGCAGAAAAGAACAGTTTGGATCCACTATTGTCGTATGCACAGTATTATAGCATCGAGGATTAGAAATTCTTTTCAAATTTTTTCCTAACAAAACAAATTGCAATATTAGTAACTAAACCATACATACTCTACATTAAAAAGGATAGTAGATTAATTTAAACGATAGGTTATTGTTTTAACTGCATCAACGTTTGCATAACGATTATGTATATATTTTGAAAAGAAGGACATGTATATACAGTACAATGGTTGCTTGAGATACACAACATGCTAGAAGTTTTATATGCTTTAGCAATACAATTTTATCTTGTTTCTCAAAATTTATTTCTAATTTAACTAAATCAATGATTCACGCATAACTCGGTTTATATTTTAATTGTGTTCATAGGAAATTGTAAGTTCAACATCAGAAAGCAGTGTTATCTAGTATAGTCATTGAATTTTTCGATTAAACAAAAAGAAATAAGAAAATTTGTGATTCGTATAGCACCTGTCGTGCCTACTTACATGCGAAATATCATTATTGAAAAACTGTGTTCGTGTTCACCATTATTAAATATAATGAACATTACAAAACTGTCTATGTATGATTATCTTTAACCTTAACACAATAATTATTTAGTGGGTGTATTTAGTTCGCGAAAATAGAAGAGTTGGGTTTCTATATAAATCATTGATAACCAGTGCTTTTTATGCACGTATATATATATATTCCATAAATTGTTTATTTAAGTTTACATCATACATACAATTATGAAGAACAATTTACATAAAATAATTCGATGTAATACTGGAATGTGGGAAAAGAATAACAACTTCGATTTAATAATCGGTTGCGACGAGTTGTTTCATGTACGTAATGTGTGCTGCACAAATGGTAGCACAATGCTATAATTAAATAGAAAGAATGAGAAAAAGAGGATAATCAAAAATGTGTCTACAATTAATATAGGAATATTTCTATTCAGAATGTGTGTGTAATGTTTAGATTATCTAAGAGACTTTTTTTTAAAAAAAAAAGGATACTTATAAACTTCCTTTCCCATTTCTCAACCATGTAAAGCTCTGTAACAAGCATATATCGGAAATACCAATATTCTAGAAATGAAAATAATTTTCTTAATGGATTGATCATGTCTTTAGAATAATTTGTGACACGTCAAAGTTGAAAGAGCAAGGTTATATCACTACCTTGTAAGCAATGATATGATACATGCTACAATATGTACCAGTGACGTCAGTGGCACTTCGCCGTGCACATGTGGCGATTGTAATGCCTCTTGTGAAGAAAGATTAAACCTTCGTTCAGGATCGATACAGCGCCAATTGAGGTAGTAGCAAAACGCTGAAACTGCTAGCCAAATTACTGACAGTCGACTTTAGCTAACAGTTTTGCTACTATCCCAATTGGCGCTGTACGGACCCTCCATAAACCTTGACATAACCACTGCCCACATTATGTGAACTCGTATTCGTATCGTATCTCGCGTGAACTTGCATGAAGAAAGTCGACAATAAAATCTGCGATTATATTACAGAAGGTAATTCCTGCCCTACGTTAAGAACGATAGATCATTTCAGTGAATATTTAGTTTCCATTTCTCGTAATTAACAAATCGTTCGTTATGATCTGATATGTTAATAGGAATTCAAATCGAACTCGTGAAACAAACGATGCTATTTGTCAAATGACCATCTAAATCGGTTTAGATAAATATATATATTGACGATTAAATGAAAATTAATTTCATCAGAGGTACTATATCTGTATATATAGTACAATATACGTATAAATAGCCATACATACGCATGCATAGTAATATATTTATGGAAGGTTCAAATAATATTCCGCTTTAATGTTGAAGCAAAGTAATTTTTCTATACGCAATATCGATATGACGAGGTGGAAAGCATTTGTTAAAGAATCCCGTGATATTCCTAACGAATTACCAGAAAAAATCGAATATCGATTGTCATTCGAAGGAAGTGAAGCAAGAAAAGCTTATGAAGAAATTGTAAATCAAGAAAGTAATGGAATATTTTCAACGGAGGAACTGAAGAACTGTAAACAGAAGAGGCTTGTCATCCAAAAAAATATGGCAGTAAAAGCAATTATTTCCAATGAAAAAACGAAAATATATCAGTGCCCAGAAGAAAAGGTGTCGATTAATGCTATTCTGAAAGCAATAGAACAAAAGGACCTACAATTCTTGTTAAAACATGTAACACAAGAAAATGTTAATTTAACAGATGATTTTGGTTGGACACCATTAATGTCAGCTGCCTATTGTGGACACCTGGACATCATAGAATTCCTCCTAAGTTTGGGAGCTAGCAAGGAAGCAAGGGAAAAATCTGGACTTACTGCTGCACAACTAGCATTGAAAAAAAATTATCTAACTATAGTTGCTTTATTAAAAAAGAAAACAGATAGCAGAGTTAGTCAAGTTTCTCAAAACATGCAATCTAATAATTCAAGAACAAACCTTGATACTTCATCGCATGCAAAATTGGACTTAATAGAGCAGTCCTTAACAAATTATAACGATACCATGCTTCATATTAGAGATAATATTAATTGTCAATTGGAAGAGAATTCAGGGTTTTATTGTGATATTTGCAAAGTAAATTTCCATTGTACAACTTGGGAAAAGCATGAAACTTCTGTGCTTCATTTATTTAATAGCAAACCAAAACTATCAAATGCTATGTATGGTATATCGAAACAAAACAAAGGTTATCAAATGCTTTTAAACACTGGATGGGATGAACAAGTTGGTCTTGGTCCATTGGGGAAAGGAATAAAATATCCTATTAAAACTTGTCTAAAAAATGATAGGAAAGGATTAGGTCAATCGACTGAAAAAGAATACAGAGTCACTCATTTTAAACCTGGAGATCCAGCATTAGTTAATGATACTAAATCTTCCAAACAGAAATGTTTAAAGAAGAAAGATAGGGAAAAATTACTAAATAGAGAAATTAGGAAGGAAAGAGTATTGCGTGTTGCTTTATCTTAAACCAACACATAGGACTTTCACAATTACAAAGTAATATTCATTCCTGTTTTAAAGACTGAGTATGGTGTAATTTTTATATTTGCTATCTCTGTAAAATGTGTAAGTGAACATTTACTTTTTTTGTTTTATATAGCAAAACGTTTTTGTAAACATAATGCTATATATAAATAAATACCATTTTTGTTACAGATGAAATTTGATCATGACAAGGCATTAAAACACATAGAGCTGGTAGAGGAAAAAGCTGGTGAAATTCTCACTGATCGGCAAGAAATAATTGCTTTGGACAAAAGAAGAAACAACGATAGAGTTGGGATGAGAGCATTGCAAAAAGAGAAGTGTAAGAATAGTTGGGTAACCGTTGGACCACTGTTGTTTAAAATGACATCCAAAACTGCAGAAGAATTACTTGTGAAAGGTAGTCACTTGTTTACTTTTATGGTTCTATTTTTACCCTGCTACTATTACTACTATTATTACTATTTATTTTTATTTTATATACACACTCCTTGCATTACTGCTTAAGGAAATACATCCATTGCTGTTAACTGTATAAATATGCTTCACGTTGACCTTCCTTATTGCACAACTACTGCTTACTTCATTCTTGCTCTTCCTTCTACCTCTTTTTTCCGACTCTAATCGTGCGTTTTTCTCGAATTCCTTGATATACAAAACTAGTTCTGCCTTTACTCCCCCCATCAATAGCTCCCCCTATTTTCATTTATTGCTTCTCTCGCGTTCCTGATTACTTCTCTGTTCCCTACTTCATCAAGGCCTTTGCATTCCCATATGTGGGATATGGACTCTTCCTCTGCTTTACATAGCCTGCATTCTTGCCCAAATTTCTTTTTGCCCCCCTGGAATTCTACTATCTTCCCATTATTCTTCCTGGCCTAGTCTGAACTTCTACTCTTTGCTATTATTACTATTCCTATTTCTATTTTTGTTAATGTTGTTATTACTGTTACTGTTATTATTTATATTTCTATAACATAAATTATGTTCTACTTTGCTTCTAATGTATATATTTCAGATCAAAGGGAATGTGATATTGAAATCAACAAGTTAAGAAGCAATTTAAAAATAAAAGTAAACGAATTACGAGACTTAGAACTCGATGCACCTGTTGCAGGCTTAATGTTAAAGCCTATGTCTCATAATGAAATGTCTGCAATGAAACAAATTTTGGGTGAAAACTATTAAAATTATACAAGTTCTTCGTCGATGTGAAGACGTTTGCTTCTAAACTGAAATTTTGTTTCTAATCTAATGATAAGCTAAATTCATGTTAGATCTACAGATACAGTATTCCGATGATAACCTATCAAAATAGTTAACAAAAGCGAAACCTCGAGAAGTTAACAAAAGAATACTATAGTATATTGTCATGAGTCATTGGACAATAAGATTCCCTGAATACAAATTGTGGTAATCAATATTATTATTACTCATTTCTCGTTTCTATAAATTGAAGTTATTCATATTTCGTTTTCATTTATCACTGAACTTACAGTGTCAGTCAAAATGATCGTTTCACACATCTTTTAACTTTGTCAAAGTTACGACATTTTTTCGTAGAAAATTATTAAGTAAATTTCTTGATTTAGACATATAATAAAAATGGCGAAGAATCTATATACAATAATGTTGCGAAGAATGTCTCAACATTACTCTGCTACTACCATCGCTGTGCTATTGCTACGCCACTGGAGTTTATCGTTTTTTTCGCTACGCCGATAAGGAGGTTCGACGGAGTCGGTGAACACGTGTGCTACGGCGTGCGTCGCGGCTTCTTTGACCCAAATTCCCGGAAGACAACTCGTAATACAATAACGTAACTTTTTTAATTTCAACGTTTTAAAACTGAATTTTTTTTAATACATTGCTGATAATTTTCTGAAGATGATTTTCTAAGCCACGAGACTTCTCGAAATATTACTGTAATTCTTATAAAGTAATACATGATGTCAGTTGGCTATTTCATCGTGTTCAAAGTGACGTCTAGCTGCATTAATGTATTCCGAATGTAAGAATGTATATTCTAAGTCAGGAGTGGATTTCAACATCTGCACTCTAATAGCACATATTTCTGGTTCATATGTAAACTGATACATGTACTTATCGCAATCAAGAGAAACAGTTGTCCTTATATGTTCTAGAAGTCCAGTCACAAATTTTGTGCATACCTTTAAATTCCAATCTCTCTGTAATAGAAACGATGCTATCAGATTTTGAAGTACTATACAAATGGGCCTTACTCCTGTACACCTCCAGGTCGCAACGTGATCTGTTAGCGAGGGTCAATATAAAAATTTTCTTTGCTCCGACTGGCTATTGATTCATTACTAAGACAGGATCCACTGCAGATTGAATGCACAGTAAAATGATGGGGATGTGCGCACCAGCTTAGGGTGTAAGCAAGATGTACTGGAGTAGTTACCATTACTGTATACGTTTGGTTTGGTCTGGG